>JAJIZL010029426.1:161382-177056 GCA_023969395.1 Amblyomma maculatum
GTTCTTTCTAACTCCACAGGACTCGTTCAGGCATCCGGCCGTATCGGCTGTCGCATAGGTTCCCGGCCTGCGCATCCTTCTTCAACTTGCGTTCGGACTCCCCTGCTTTTTTCAAACGATGTCCTTATTAACGTGACAAAAACGCATCGGTCCAAGTGGGCTGAGTGCATTCTTCCCCTTTCCATTGTTCGAACAGCGAGTTTCTATAACCGCCCCGGTAAGTGAAAGGAGGGTTGTGCTATGAGCCTCTGGAAAGATATGCCAAAGAAAGAGCCAAATGTGAAGGAAGAAGCCTGTTCTTTGTTTGGCAGTCAACGAACGTAAATGATATACAAGAAAATGTAAAGTAATAGCATGTTTACGAAAGTAACAACAAATGTCGCACATTAAAAACAGAAGAGAACTGCGCTTCCCAGAGCGTATAGAAAACTTGAGACATCGACTTAGTACTGCATTCCTCAGTGGTAGCATGTAATTGGTTTCATTCACGTATATCTCAATCAATTTTTAAAGAAAAAATGAATGGCTGAATATATTACTTTGACATCTGACCACAAAAATTTTCATCCGATTCATTTGTCCGTCTCGAGCAGACGGCAGCACAAAAGAGACACGCTCAGTTTGCCACACCAATTCGTCCCTCTAGCCACTAAAATGTCGAGCCAGAAACCATATCAATACTTTTTAGCTCATAAAAACATGTAGGAGAACGCTTTTCTTTTTTTTTTCTGCGCCTAAATTAGAAATTTCAAGAGAGACTTGATATTATGGAGTTAATGTCTTGTCATCATCCTTCCTCGTGCATTGCATGGTTTCACTAGAATTCGAGAGAAACTAAGGGCCTCAGCGGAGCAAAAAACTTTTTTTTTTCATTGGGCTTTACTGTATACAAGCTCCATATAATGCTTTTGTCTCTTCTATTTAGGCAAATGGATAACATGCGCAGACTTCTTTCCTGTATACCAGCTGCGTCTTATAAGCTGTGCCCTCCGTCTCATCCTCTTGAATGTTTTACCGCTATATTGGTTATGTAAGGAACATTCGTCCCATGCTGCAATGATTCGGCGTTGTAGTGGTTCGGGCTACCTGTGAATCTGTTAGAAGGAACAAGCAGCACAAGACCAAAGAGAGCTTATTCTTGAGAATATAAGAATAGAAATTTACAGGATCGGATTATAGAACGATGGCGCACAATTCGAAAGGGAGGACCTCGATAAAATGTTCAGACGGTATTGTGCCGATTTTTCTGGTTTGTTCATGTTTTCCATTTTTTATCTTCCGGCATCATGTTCTCTAACAATTTCATTGCACTATTTTCTGTGAAGTTTCCGGATAATGTATAGCGGGATTTATTATTGAGTGTAAGGCAGCAGCCGTGACGTTACGCCTGGAAACGGGCATGCACACAATAAACAGTTCTGCTCCGCGCCGTCTGCGCAAAAGACAATTTGCTTCGCTTTTTAGTTTGCTTGTTTGTTTGCGGCATCCGACAAAAGCACCGCGGGTCACCGTGAGCTATGTGCTTTGCGCGCTTCTGATTGTTTGAGCCGGCGGCAAGCATCGGCACAAACAAGTCAGAAGAAACGGGGGTGGCGGGCGGGGGGGACGAGAAGTCCGTGCCCCCCGCCCAAGAATCTTTCAAGACCAGAGGGAAGCGTCCTTGGGCTACAGACATCACGGTGGAATACCGAAAGCTGGGCAGGGGCTGCGGCATCCGGTCGTCCGAACAGGGGGTAACCGAACAAAAAGCTGCCCATGCGAAACGAGCTATCAGACAGGCGAGCGGGAGAATATAGGACGCGCATGCGCATAGTCATCACACAGCGTAGCCTCGGCGCTATCATATTGCCGCCTAGTGACGACAACGCAGTTTTAAAAGGGGGCTCCGGCATCTCGCAAAACTTTGTCCATGACTGTACGTCTTCGGGGTACCCGCTTCGGTTCTGGCGTTTTTCCTTTTGTCTCCGACACAAGTTAGCCGCGGTTTAATTCCGCATAAACCGATCCATACATATGAAAGCACGGTTTATTGGCGTGGTTTGGCACGTCTAAAAGAAGTTGACTTTTATATGCACTGCATGATTCCTTTTGTAAACTGTCTTAATTTTATTTCATGGACCCCCCCAGTGTGATTCCTTCAATACAATAACTATACATTGTGCAGTGTTCTTTTTTGCGAACGTTCTGAATTGATTGCGTTCACCAAAAAAGTAAGCCCAAAGCTGCAAAGCGATCCATTCAGTTATTTACATTACTCATTTCTCTTCGTGATGCATTTTACAACCTTGATTATGCCCAACAACGTATCCTTATGTCTCAAACACTGTGACACCTTGATCATGTTGTCTACAAAAATATTTTGTATAATGTAATACTAAAGTCACGGCGAAGGATTTTTAATGATGGGATATCACGCAATTCCTGTGACCTCATACAACAACTGTATGTTCCCGAATGAGATGGGTGCTCAGTATCAGACAGGGTATTCGCAAGTTCCGCGGCCTAGAGAGGGCGCCACTGGAAATCCAATATGACTGCCCGAAGGGTGGTCTGGCTAGTTGGCGGCAGCGCTGCGCTGGCAGAGGCTACATTGAAATTATTGTAGGGGAGTGCTGTTTTGTCGAGAAAGCTCTCAATATAGGGTCAGTTATGATGTCACTGTCGTTTTGTGCATGTGCATTTCAAGTGCAGTAGAAACCCTCCGGAGCAGGAGTGGCTGGTCTGGTATGCAAAGCATTCGACTATAATGAGGGCGTAGAGCGGCAGGTGGTACTTGTGCAGAGGCGGCTCTAATCGCGCTAAGGAAGGTGGCAGACAAACGTGCGCCGAGAGCAAGAGGGATACCTAGCTGATCTATGGCACTCATTTCAACACGTTAACGGCATTGTAGGTGTACGCGGACTTTGTACACTTCTCTTGGAAAATTACCAGCGCACACAATACAGGGAAGAACAACACCAAAAGCGCCGACTAAGAGTTTATTCACGACCTTGTATTCAGCAGCCACTCTTTGCAATCGATTTCACCTTGCTGCCTGCAAAATGCATATAATGATGGTGCTGGAAAGCTGCAATGATGTTCTACATGACTCATTTCTTTTGAAACACCGCTGGTAGATACCGATTTTGAATCAAAGTATTTTTCAGCAGTGATCGCTAAGTAACCAGCGTAATTCCGGCGTTAAAGCGAGAATGGCTACAACTTCCTGGGTACCAAAAAGGCTACTGTTGCCCCACGTCGTCGTAAAATTCAGTGCATAATCCAAATTTAGTGCGCAGAAGGTGTTTTCCAACTGCAAGCATTGCACACAAGGAATTGCGATGAAGACACATCTATTTCTTACAAAGTACCTGTAAAGTATTTGAAGTAGCGGTGGCTGACAAGAAATGCTACGCTCAAGCGTAGTCCACTCAAAGGTAGTTCACATTTTACGTACAGTCAAGGTCACTGCACATGCTGATGCATTATATACAATAATCAGGCGAAGTGTGTTCCAATAAGTGTCATAGCTTTGAGCTGAAGTTTTTCAATGCTAACCTTGATAATGCAGAAAATCTGAGATAGCGCAGACTAACAGCGACGATTAAAGGAATGCAAAAACAACCAGCAGCTCTAGCCATGTCGCTAGTGTTTTTATTCTTCGCGCCCGTTCTTCTCACACTGCTTTAAATTTTCATTATTATGCAGGTTCATGTATGCATCTATGTTCATGCCACCTTTGGTCACACAGTTCGAGGGCTGTGCGAAATAAAGAAAAGTTAAATTCGGCAACTGAATTTTCCGTGTACCTTATATAGTGTGGTTTACACGCATGCGTGGACGTTATAATAACATATAATTATATAAAAAACAGTGACCGAAACAGAACGGCTCGCGCTCTTAGATGTGATTTGGAGCTGCTGTTCCACTCTTATGGCTACCTGAATGCTATACATACCCTTACTAGAGTTACTTCGAATACTGCAACATGTCTTGATTGGTTCCTCACGAATTTTGGTCGTGCTGAAATCAAATCTCCGGTTCTTTCATATCACATCAGCGATCACTTGGCAATTATTTTGAGTTTGAAACGCAAAGTCAAAAATAAATAGAAACATCCTCCAGTTTTTCAAGCAATCACCAATGATAACTTTGACCGTTTTTGCAAAGAACTGCTTAAAGTCCACTGTAGTGGTATTTATGCTTCCTGATGCCCAGATAGTGCGTATGAGGTGTTCAATGACATTTTTGCTGGTTTTTTATCATCATCATCATCATCACCATGAACGTTTATTTCCAACATGTCGTTGGGGGTGCTCGACACCAGACGAGAAGTCCGGTGTCGAGTGTTGGTTGTCATGGTTGGATTTAAGGCGGTATTGGGTGTTAGCCGTGAATGCGCGGGCAATTTGAAGACAGTCTTCCGCATGCTGAGCTGCTTGAGACGCAGGAGTATACTCTGATATCTCTGGCTGATACGGGAGTATGGTGTCGATTGTAGCAGAGGGGTGACGGCTGTAGAGGAGAAAAAAAGGGGAGAAGCCAGTAGTAGACTGCGTTGCGGTATTGTAAGCGTAAGGGACATACGTAAGGACGAGGTCCCAATTTGAGAGGTTGGAGGAGACGTAAATTGAGAGCATGTCGCCAAGGGTACGATTGAAACGCTCAGTGAGGCCATTAGTCTGGGGATGATAGGCGGAGGTTTTTCTATGAATAATGTTGCACTTGGTGAGCAAGGCATTCACAACGTCACTCGAGAAAACGCGTCCTCTGTCGCTGAGCAGCTCTCGAGGTGCGCCGTGGCGAAGAACAAATCGCTGCAAAATGAAGAAAGCTACTTCTGACGCTGTGGCAGATGGAAGTGCGGCGGTTTCAGCATACCTCGTCAGATGATCAACGGCTACAATAGCCCAGCGGTTGCCGGCTGCAGCGTAGGGAAGCCGCCCTTACAAATCAATGCCGACGCGGTCGAAAGGGCGTGGTGGGTTGGGTAACGGTAGCAACTCTCCAGCGGAACGTTGAGGAGATGGCGTGCGACGTTGACAGGTGAGGCATGAGCGAACGTACTTGAGTACGAAGGTGTACATGCCCGGCAGTAGTAACGCAGCCGGAGACGAGTGTATGTCTTGAAGACACCCGCGCGAGAGGAGGTTATCACGAATGGAAAAGTGGGAAGTATGGCGGCGGAGAGCACGCGATGGAGAAGCAGCTGTAGGATTGGCGATAAAATCTAGGAGAGAATTTATCCAAAGATCTTGCCGCTGAGCTGACGGCATGTCATTGATGTGAAGCGATGGCGGGGAAACGTCGGAAGAGGAAAGGCTCGCGACCTCAGCTGTAAGGGGGCAGCGAGAAAGCGCATCAGCGTCGTGATGCTTGAGGCCGGAGCGGTAAACAACGCGAACATCATATTCTTAAAGGCGAAGAGCCCATCTTGCCAGTCTGCCGGACGGGTCTTTCAGTGAGGAAAGCCAGCAGAGCGCATGGTGGTCCGTCCCTACGTCAAAAGGGCGGCCATAGAGATAAGGACGGAATTTAGTAAGAGCCCAAATAATCGCTAAGCACTCTTTTTCCGTGACAGAGTAATCGGATTCAGCCTTCGTGAGTGTTAAGCTAGCATAGGCGGCCACGTATTCAGTATAACCTGATTTGCGCTGAGCGAGCACAGCGCCGAGACCAATACCACTGGCGTCTGTGTGGACCTCAGTAAGCGCTGTGGGGTCGAAGTGACGTAGGACAGGCGGTGCCGTGAGGATGTGTCGTAAAGCATTGAGGGCATCGTCGCACGCTGGCGACCACGACGAAAGGTCGGAACTGCCGGACAGAAGGTCTGTCAAGGGAGCAGCAATTGAAGCAAAATTTCTAATAAAGCGGCGAATGTAAGAGCACAGCCCGATGAAGCTACGTAGATTTTTGATGGATGTCGGTTTCGGAAAGGCTGCTACGGCACAAAGTTTGGCAGGATCTGGAGATACACCTTCTTTGGAGACAACGTGGCCAAGAATAGTGAGCTGGCGGGCAGCAAAACGACATTTTTTCAAATTCAGCTGCAGTCCGGCATCAGATAGGCAGGTCAAAACGGGCTTTAGACGGTAGAGGTGTGTGTCAAAGTCAGGAGAAAAGACGACAATGTCATCGAGGTAGCAGAGGCACGTCTTCCACTTTAGGCCACGCAAAATAGTGTCCATCATCCGCTCAATGTTGCCGGAGCATTACAAAGGCCAAACGGCATAACTGTAAATTCGTACAAGCCGTCGGGAGTTACAAAGGCAGTTTTGGGGCGATCAGCCGCTTCCAGGGGAACTTGCCAGTAGCCGGAACGTAAATCTAGGGAAGAAAAGAGCTCGGCGCCTTGCAAACAATCGAGAGCGTCGTCGATGCGTGGGAGAGGGTAGACGTCCTTTCGCGTAATCTCATTCATGTGGCGATAATCGACACAGAAGCGGATAGAACCACCTTTCTTTTTACGAGGACAACAGGTGACGCCCAAGGGCTGCTTGAGAGCTGAATCACGCCATTCTAAATCGTTAGGTCGACTTGCTCTTCGATAGCCTTGCGTTCGTTGGCAGACACACGATAGGGGCGCTGTCGCAGTGGTGCGTGGGTTCCGGTGTCGATGCGATGAGTGACTAGAAGTTTGACCCAAAGAACTTTGATGAGAGTCGAAGGAGGAGCGAAATTGATGTAGTAGGTTCAAAAGCTGAGTGCGCTGCGCTGGAGGAAGATCGGCGTCGATGGAGCGGAGGAACAAATCTGTAGAGGGAGGAGCGAGCGCACGTGAAGGGGGGCTGAGCGCACTCACGGCAGAGTGCGACGCGTCGTCAGGTTCCTCAGAGATCAGAAGAGATGCGATTGGCTGGATACTGCCGAGGCATTCACCATGGCGCAAAGCAGTAGGGGAGTTCAGTGGGTTAGAGACCCATAACATGGAAAGGCCAGCGGAAATAGCGAGCACAGCGTAGGGCAATGGAAGACACTTGCGGTGCAGGAAAGTATGGGCTGGTGTGAAGAGAACGGTCTCATCGCTAACAGAGGCACAAGCGACCCGAACAAGCACAGAAGAGCAGGGGGGAAGGTCAACATCTTCGGCGACGAGGGCTTTAGCACAGGAATTTCGTGGATCAGCGTCTGGTAAAGCATCGGGCAAAGTCGAGAATCCCACTTCAGCTCGAGCACAATCGATAATAGCAACGTGACGCGACAGGAAATCCCAGCCTAAAATAACAGCGTGTGAGCAACTTGGTAGCACGACGAACTCAATGGTATAAAGGCAATTCTGGATAACTACTCGAGCGGTGCACGCTGCTAAGGGCTTGATATGCTGAGCGCTGGCCGTTCGCAGCAAAAGTCCCGCAATTGGCGTCTTCACTTTAAGAGCTACATAGTTTTGCGTCCATAACCGAAATCGCAGCACCAGTGTCAATTAGAGCCATGACAGCAACGCCCTCGACGAAAACTTCAATAAGGTTGGCCGGCGACAGAAGGGGACTTTGAAAGTTCGACGGGGTCGCAGTTCTCGCCTCAGGAACTGCGGCCTCTAGTTTTCCTCACATGAAGCGTTCTGTCGAAGCGCATCGGAGAGACAGAGCGGCGTCGCGGTGACGGTGAATTGCGGTCGGTCATGGCTGAGCGGTCTAGGGAGAAATGACGGCTGGCTGGAGGCTGAGTAGGCGCGGAATACTGAGGCGTCGAAGACCAGTACCCAGAACCATGAGTAGGTGGTGCCGACACTGGGAGACGGTTTCGACAATAACGTGAAATATGTCCAGCCAGTCCGCAAGTATAACAAATTGGGCGGTTATCTGTCGTGCGCCAGGGATTGCGTGGTCTTGGGGCCGGTCGAATAAACTGCGCAGGTCCTCGAGCAGGACCAGGAGGCGGCTGAACGTAGGCAGGGTGCGGCGGAGCATACCTAAGTGGTGGTCGGGCAGCAACAGCCGCATATTTCAATGGGGCTGCGACAGGCATAGATTGAGGGGCTGGAGGAAGAGATTCAGCTACTTGTTCCTGAATAATCTGGCGCAAACTGCGAGTTAAGTGTGAGGAAGGCTCTTCATGGCAGGACATAAGGCAGAGCTGTCGAGCAACTTCTTCCCGAATGAAGCTCTTGATTTGTGGCAGCAGCGCAGAATGTTCAGCAGCATCTGTCAGGCCAGCAAGCGACTCAGAGTGCATGGTGTTCGCGCGAGTTATGGCCCTTTGTTTGCGCAGTTCATCATAACTTTGACACAGTGTGACCACTTCTGCGACGGCGCGGATATCTCGAGCATTCAGCATCTGGAAGGCGTCGTCATCAATGCCTTGCAGAATGTTCTTAATCTTGTCGGCCTCTGACATCTGCGCGTTCACGCGCTTGCACAAGTCGACGACGTCCTCGATATAACTCATGAAATTCTCACCAACCTGCTGAGACCGCGCATGCAAGCGCTGTTCAGCGCGGAGTTGGCCGAAAACTTCAGCGAAGCTAGCTTTGAACACGGACCATGATGGAATGTCCGCTTCATGGTTGCGAAACCATAGATTTGCTACGCCGGTAAGATAGATTATCACGTTGCTTAACTTCGTTTCCGCGTCCCATTTGTTGTAAGCGCTCACTCGCTCATAGGATGTGAGCCAGTCCTCGACGTCATGGTCGTCAGTGCCGCTGAAGATGGCGGGGTCTCGCTGGCGGAGGGAGCCGGGGCAGATAATGGCCGAGCCAACTTGTACGGCTTGGTGGTTAACGTCCTCAGGCATCGCAGAAGGTGGTAATGTGCGGCTGCGGAGTTCCAGGGCGAGAGGATAGATCTTAACCGGCAGCTCCACCAAATGTAAGATGGGGGTTTATTGATCAGATCAGCAGGACTCGATCAGCAGGACTGGGCATATCAGCGGCGAGCACAGCAACAGCGAACAGCGCCAGGTCCAACACGCGCAGCGATCACGATGCCACTGCCTAGAATGTTCCTCATGTACTTCTTCCTCTTCACAGTTTATTAGCTCCAAAGGTGCAGGCAATTTACATATCTTTAGACGCTTTCGTAACCGGCTCAAAAAACAGCTATGCTCGGCTAGAACCTCATATTTTGAAATGAGCTTTTTGACATCCCAAAATGATGGCCATAAAACCTGGCACAGGTTAAACGCATTGATGGATCGAGAGACGTGTCCTACACTCGAAATGCACATTGTCATGAAAGGGGCAGAAATCTGTGATGACGCGCTTGCCAGTGGGTTTTATAACCATTTCACCAGTATCTGTAGGCAAACTGCCAGCGTGAATGCATGCTGCCTTATGGATGCTCACAGCACAGAATTAATATTTTATACCCAACCAACAAATTCGAAATAACCCAGCTTTTCAATGAACTGAGTAATTCTGTAGTGTCTCTGCTACTGATGACCTGCAGATCATGCCTTTCATGTATATGCTTGACGTGATTTCACCTGTTCTTGCTCATCTTTACAATATCTGTTTCCTCAGGCGAGTTTCCGAAAAGAACGCAGGTGGAAAAGGTGGTTGCTGTGTTAAAAACAAAAGTCGACAAAACACATATTACGAACTACAGGCCCATTTTCCCATTCCATATTTTTTCGAAAGGACTTGAAAAGATAATATTTTGCAGGTTATCTCGCTTTCTTGACAAGCATAAGTTGTTAACCCCCATCAGCATGCCATGCGCAACTGCATGTCTGCTGCTCTGGCACTCCTTAGGCAGAAAGAACTTATCCTAAAGAATATTGAGGCCCATTTGTTAACCTTAAGCGCTTTTTTTAAGACGCCTAAAGCTTTCGATTTCTTCGATTATAAAAATTTACTTGGTACCTCTGCTTATTATGACATTAGAGGTGCCGCCCTCAACATACCTGAATGATACCTGAGTCACCGAAAGCAATTTGTTCTTGTTACCGGCTTATAATTTAATCTCCTTCCAGTTTATGTAGGCGTCCTTAGGGAAGCATCTTGGGTCCCCTTTTGTTTAACGTTTCCATCAACTATCTTATTATTATTGATCCAGACACCCAATATATCGCCTGTAAAGATGTAGCGCCAAAACGGGCAACACGCAGATAGAGACAGACAGGACAGGCGCAACTTGCAATTGCTTATTCAGCACAGGTGGAAGTGAATATAAACAATAGGAAACAAGAAAGGAGGAACAAACTCGTGCATGCCAGGGATACATAATCTGTACTGCAGACAGAATCTAGTCACGCACGTGTCTATCTAAAAACTCCCATTCCTCCCTATTCATTGCAATAGGTGGTGTGCTTACACAATCAATACTTTTTCATTGATATAGCATGCCTCAAGGAGTTTTTTGGCTATCTTATCCTTCCTCCTGTCCAGAGGTGGGCAACCTCATGAGGTTTCGACCTCAACCTCAAAATGACCTCAGCCTCACGGATTGAGGTGAGGTTGAGGTGAGGTCGGCGACAGCTCGAAATTTTTTGAGTGAGGCCACGAAATTGGACCTCAACCTCACGCGTGAGTTTGAGGTTGAGTGAGGTTGTCATTGTGTGAGGTCGAAATTGTGAGGTCCAGGCTTTTTGCTGTTGCCGCGGCTTTCTTCGAAGAACGCGCCTTTTGACGCGGAGCTCGAGCGTACTGCCGCGGTGTGCCCGCTTACTCTCGGTGTTTCGTTACCCCCCAATCGGACGACCGGATGTCGCAGCCCCTGCCCAGCTTTCGGCATTCCACCGTAATGTCCGCAGTCCGAGGACGCTTCCCTCTGGTCTTCTTAGAAGGAGATATTTTTTTTTTACTTCGCGAACTCCTCATGCCCCCACCCCCTTCCCGCCACCCCCGTTTTCTCTGACTTGTTTGTGCCGATGCTTTCCGCAGGCTCAAACACCCAGGAGCGCGCAAAGCACATAACTCACGTTGAACCGGGGTGAGTTTGTCGGATGCCTCAAAGAAACAAGCAAACTAAAAAGCGAAGCAAATTGTCTTTGCGCAGACGGCGCGGAGCAGAACTGTTTGTCGTGTGCATGCCCGTTTTTAGGCGCTAACGTCACGGCTGCTGCCTTACATTCGATAAAGGACCCCGCTGTACATTACACGGAAATTTAACAGAAAATGGTGCAGCGAAATGGTTAGAGCACGTGATACTGAAAGATATAAAAAGAAAGGAAAACATGACCAAACCAGGAAAACCGGCACAATACCATCTGAGCATTTTATCAAAGTCCTCCCTTTCGAATTGTACGTCATCGTTCTATATTACGGTCCTGTAAATTTATATTCTTGTATTCTCCAAAACAACCTCTCTTTGGCCTTGTGCTGCTTGTTTCTTCTAAGATTCACAGGTGGCCCCGAACAACTGAAATGGGATGAAGGTGCTAGTGTAGCGCTAAAACGTGCAACAGGATGAAACGGACGGCACAGCTTATAAGACGCAGCTGATATACAGGAAAGAAACCTGCGCATGTTAACTATTTGCCGAGATAGAAGAGACAAAAAATATATGGGGCTTGCATACAGTAAAGCCCAATGAAAAACAAAAAGTTCTTGCACCGCTAAGGCCATTTGATTCTCTCTCCAATTCTAGTGAAATCAAGCAATGAATTCTAGTGAAATCAAGGAAGGAGGAGAGTAAGGAATTCTTAAGTTCATAATATCAGGTTTCTCTTGAAATCTCTTATTCAGGCGCAGAAAAAAAGAAAGAGAACAGCGTTCTCCTACATCTTTTTATGAGCTAGAAAGTATTAAGATGGTTTCCGGCTCGACATTTTGGTGTATAGACGGACGAATTGGTGTGGCGAACTGAGCGTGTCTCTTTTGTGCTCCCGTCTGCTCGAGACGGACAAATCAATCGGATTGATTGATTGATTGATTGAAAACTTTATTTGTTTTTTGGAAGTTTGTTAGCGGTGGAGGTCGAGGCTTTTTCTGGAAGTCCGTCACCTCCCTGGCCGTGGTTGGGCCCCTAGTCCAGGGCTCCACTGAGTCGGGCCACCTCGCTTGCGTGTGCTATGAGTGCCCTCTGGGCCTCTAGCTCGCAGCTGGTGAGCCGGCTCTCCCATTGCTCCGCACTTGGTGTTTTCTGTTTGTGAAATGCATGATTTCTCTCGCATTCCCACGTGATATGATACAGTGTTGGTTTTGATCCGCACCATGGGCAGCTGGCGCTATATTGTGTTGGAAAAATCTTGTTTAGTTTGTGTAGGTTTGGGAAGGAGCCCGTTTGTAGTCTCCTCCATCCCGTGGCTTCTTCCTTGGTTAGTTGTTTGTGTGGCGGGGGGTAGTGGAACCTCAGCCCCTTATATAGGTTTAGTAGGTCTGAATAACTCTCTCCGCATCTGATCTGGGGTTCCTCCGGGGTGTGCGACGCTCCCGCTCGGCTGGTCATCCCTCGAGCTAGGTTGTCTGCCCCCTCGTTGCCCCTGATTCCCGCGTGGCTTGGTATCCAGATTATGTTTTGCTTTGGTGTCTCCTCCGAGGGCGCACCCTCTTTGAGGATCTTGAGTGCCGCACTGCTAATCCTGCCCCTAGTGTAATTCCGGCACGCCTCTTGTGAGTCTGTTAGGATGTGGAGAGGTCTTCCTGTCCTATATCCTTCTCTTACAGCCAGAGCAATGGCTATCTCTTCTGCTTCTGTTATGTCAGACACCCTGGTCGTGACACTTGCGATGTGTTCCCCTTCGTGGTTTACTACCACCGCTACTGCGTTTCCTTTGTGTGTTTGTGGATATCTAGAGGCGTCTGTGTAGACTGCGTCTTCCCTGTATCCCATGTTTTTCTCGTAATGCTCTGCCCTAGCTGCCCTTCTGCGAGCGTGGAGATTTGGATCCATGTTTCGGGGTATGGGTTGTGTGCTTATCTTTCTTCGTAGCAGATCCGGTACTGTCACTCGGCTGCTCTGTGGTTCTTCTAGCTTGCGACCTAGTCTTGTCAGGAGCGCTCTTCCGGTCTTCGTACTGCTCAATCTTTTCTCTTGGGCCTTAAGTTGGCTCTCTCTTAATTCTTCAAAGGTGTTGCTGACACCAAGTTGCATGAGTTTCTCGTTGGATGTGTTCCTTGGGAGGTGAAGCGCCGTCTTGTATGCTTTTCTTAGAATCGCTTCTGCCTGTTCCTTTTCTGCTTTGGTAATTACGTCATACGGCAGTGAATACGTCACTCGGCTGACCACCAGGCTGTTTACCAGTCTGAGTGTGTCTTCCTCCTTCATGCCATATCTCCTGTGTGCTATTCTGCCGATCATTCGGCCTACCTGCCCTGCCGCATTATTCAACAGGCTGAGTGTGTGGCTGCTTCTTCGGCTCCCTTGCAGCCACATGCCGAGAATTCTAATCATCTTCTGTTCTGGGATGTTTTGCCCTTCCAGTTTTACTTCAAGTGGTGCGTCCGTGGGATGTCTTCCCACTCTGAGGAGCTCTGATTTTTCTGTGGAGCATTTTAGTCCTCTTTGTCTCGTGTACTCTTCAATACAGGAGGCCGCCTCTTGTAGTACCTCCTGCTTCTCTCCCAGTGAGCCTTTGGCTGTCCAGACTGTAATGTCGTCCGCATACATTGCGTGTCGGATCCCTTGTATTTGGTTTAGCCTCTTTGCGAGATTGATCATGGCTATGTTGAAGAGCGTCGGCGAAATTACTGAGCCTTGTGGTGTGCCCCTATTTGGCGTTTGGAAGGTGTCGCTTCTGAGGTCTCCCATGCCCACTGTTGCTGTTCTGCTCTCGAGAAAGCTCCTCACGTAGTCATGGATTTTCTTTCCACAATTGGTAGTGTTTATTCCCTCCATTATGGCTGCGTGGGATACGTTGTCAAAGGCTCCCTTTATGTCTATGGCCATGACCACGTTTTCTCCGTTTCTTGGCATTGTTTCTAGTACCTCTTCTTTGAGTTGTAGCACTATGTCTTGTGTCGAGAGATTCGCCCTGAATCCGAACATGGTGTCTGGGTACCATCCTTCGTCTTCGAGATGCGTCTGAATCCTTCGGTTGACTATTCTCTCGTACAACTTGCCTAGGCAGGAAGTTAGCGATATCGGCCTTAGGTTTTCTATCTGAAGTTTCTTTCCAGGCTTGGGAATCATGTCGACTACAGCGTGTTTCCACTCTGCCGGAATCGTTCTTTCTTCCCATTGCTTGTTTATGTATTGGGTGAGCTGATTAATCGCTTCCTCGCTAAGATTTCGGATTAATGCGTTTTGTATCTTGTGGCCAGATGTCGGAATAATTTTTTCAGACTTTTGTTTTTTCTTTAAAAATTAATTTAGATATACGTGAATGAAACCAATTACATGCTAGCACTCAGGAATGCAGTACTAAGTCGATGTCTCAAGCCTTCTATACGCTCTGGGAAGCGCAGTTCTCTTCTGTTTTTAGTGTGCGACATTTGTTATTACTTTCGTCAACGTGGCATTTCTTTATCTATATTTTCTTGTATGTCAATTAAGTTCGTACACTGCCGAAAAGAGAACAGGCTTCTTCCCTCACATTAGGCTCTTTCTTTGGCATCTTTTCAGAGGCCCATAGCACAACCCTCCTCTCCACTTACCGGCGCAGTCATTGAGTTTTTTTTTTTTCTTTTTCTTTTGCAAGTATTGGAAAGCGCGATCTAGTCTCTGAAAGCGGAGCTGGCACACATGCGCCACTGCCTTTTGGTGTGTATTGGTGACAGTTCGGCATTCACTGTATGAGCGAAACCAGATGCCATGGAGACGGATGGCGAAGGGAGGAGCGCGTGCACACCAAGGAGCGCGGTCCCTCCGGGCTGCTTGCTCGCCTCCTTTCTGTTGTTCTTGTCTTTATTTTACGTTTATGTGCTGTAACTATACGACACTAACGGGGAAACGGTTTCTCTAGATTCACGTACGGTGCATGCGGCGAAGCAGCTTCGGAGACACCACCGTGCAGTTTATTAGTTCAGTCTTCAAAGGAAAACAAGTGAATACCACAGAGAAGCTCGTCTCAGAATTGTTGGCGAAATGGCATCCAGTATTCAGTTCGGACGTACAAGTATTTATATCGCGTTTTTTGTTTTTTTAGGCGGGTGGGAGTTGGACATTTTGCTCCGGCGAAATTTGAAGGGCGAGCCGATGTCCGCGACAGCAAAGTGGTTCACGTTTAACCCTCTTTCCTAGCAGTTCCGACTCTTGTAATTTTTTAATATAAGCGTGGTGTTCGAAGAAGTAATTGCGCTAATTCTTGCAATAAGCCACGGGATCACAGAATTATAAACAAACGCCCGGGAGTGGCCGGTTGGGACCTCATACGATAAACAGCATTCCTCTTCGAAATTTTCTGAAGGTTTATTCGGCGTTGGCCGAGTTTTATGATTAATTGGTGTTTTGTTGTCTTTTCCTCTTTTGTTTATTTCGTTGGAGATTTAGTCTTCACAAGTCGTTTCATGAGTGGCTATTATGGAAAATTTGTGCCCCGTTAATATGACATCCGTTAATATGGAGGACCCGAATTATGGACAGTTTTTCTGGGGGCGAAGATTTTTCAATGTATTTATGCCTCGTTAATATAGAAACTAGCTCTCTGAACAATGGACAGGGGATGAATGCACAGAGCCTATTCGGCCCATGTATTTTTGTCTCGTTAATATGGACATCGTTCGAAAAAAGCAGGGGAGTCCGAACGGGGGCGCAGGCCGGGAACCTATGCGACAGCCGATACGGTCGGATGCCTGAACGAGTCCTGTGGAGTTGGAAAGAACCAAAGCGGGCGTGTCGTCGTTTTAGGAGAAGGGGGGGGGGGGGGGGGGG
>JAJIZL010029427.1:2383-25654 GCA_023969395.1 Amblyomma maculatum
GAAGGAAGGAAGGAAGGAAGGAAGGAAGGAAGGAAGGAAGGAAGGAAGGAAGGAAGAAAAAACTAATATAAAGAAAAAGGGAACAAGACAGCAATGAGAAATAAAAGTAGGGATAGAATGAATGAAAACGATGTTTATTAGATTGCGCCTCGGGATCTTTTTTTTTTTTTTGCTTCAGACCGCTGATGTTTATGTGCTGAAATACCTCATAGGCGCCGTCTTTGGGAATGGGAGCAAAGTTATCTTCAATAAGAGAACCGTCTGTAGGTATCCGATTGTCGCTTACGCCAGAGAATTCAGAAAATGTGAGAGGGCATAGTAACAAACGGACTCGGAAGCAGGGAACAATTACACAAGGTACGAGAGTATTCTACGGTGTTCTTTTATAAAACTTGATCTACTAGAATTGGTTGTATGTACCGCTGACGCTTGTACATTTATTCCCGCATTGTAGTTAAAGAACCAGATAAGAACGCCTCATAGCTACGGGAAATAAGGGTCATAATGAACAGCTTATGTAGAAAAACAGACTATCTTCCTCCTGCTAGAGCGAATGTATTGGCTTTCCTAATAACGACCGCACTCATACGTTTCACTTCAAGCTGTCGAAAAATTATAGCATCAGTTTGTATTCTTCGGCACCATTCTAGCTTGCGGTTGCTCATTCTTTATCTCTTATTCTGGTCAATTAGATTGTATAAGCTTCTTATATCATTAATATATTGCTTCTTCTCTGGCGCCTAACATGTACACGCTGTTACCTGCATGCCACAGGCATGCAATGTGTGCAGTGTTTCATAATAAGAATTTTCCACTCTTAAAGTCGATTGGAGAAAATTTACAAGCTGGATTAATCAACACATAAATATTAAGCGACAGTCACTCTCATCATAGGCCACCAATCAAAGGATCCTTTAAGGCGCCTCCATTATACAAGTATTTAATGACATACTGACGACAAATGTGCCCTCAAGCTTTGAAGCCCAATCAGTTATTAACACGTTTATAAGAAGCAATTTTTTCCTTCAGTGGCTGAAGGCACTAAATTCTTTATCGCATTTGCTTCTGCTCTGGCCGCACCATGACGGTAACAGTCGGCTAATTCAAGTGCACTACAGAAAAAGCTTGTCTTCTACATTCCCTACTAATTCCCCCTCACGATAGCTGCAACCAACATGTCTAATCAAGTTCCGCCGTTTCTCAGGCGATCACCTGAACCCCCTATAGCCACAGCTAAACTTCTCTCCCTCTTTGGTGGGCACTAGTAAATAGTTACTCTTACGAAGGGTACATTATTTCGTTCCTTTTGCCTGCCGCACTCAGCACGCTTTTCCTTATGACTTTATCTCGAACGTATACCAAATGGTGCGCGATAACACGGCTATGTTCATGTTTTGAGAGAAAATGAAAATTTTCCCCTTTTCTTTCGCCGCAGCATATTATAAGAACTGGTTCTTTTTGGCTGGGTAAAACGTGAACCTCGTTCAATCACTTCTTCATTCCGGCAGCTGCACAAGAAATCAACTGTGGGCTCGCACACCAATTCGCTCAGCCGGTGCCTCATCTTAATATCTAGCAGCTACATTTTTTACAATTACTACCTTACTCAGTCGTTGAGTCGAGTCGAAATTAATAAAGGCGTCGGTGAATCAGCCCAATTTTGATTTTATCTCACTCCTGTCTGTACTGTCTTTTTTTTTTTAACCTGAGTCATGAAAGTAATCGCAGTGTTCTCGATAGTGTTATAGTCCAGGTCTGAGCTGCCCTTCCTCCGTTGAGCGCCGGTGTCGGTGTATTCGGCGCAGCAGAGGAGAGGATAATGGAGGGTGAAGGCTCGGGGATAGTAAAGAGAGCGCAAGAAAGAAGCCGACGGGGCATAAGGATGAGGGTACGCCACAAACTTGAGATGAAAAGTGGTGGAGAACAGTACGGCGAGAACAGGTGAGAGTGGTGCCTCTACAGGGCGACAGCTGCGACACGTGTGCACGCGCATAATCAGCAGCAAGCCGAGGTCAAGAGCGGCTCGTTTCAAGTCTTCGTGGTCTGTGGGTGATCGTTCATGTTTCACACAGACCTACACTGCAGCGCTCATAGTTACCTTTACAAAATATCGTAATAGAAATTGATTATTGGTTGGAGAAGCAAACTTCATTGAACAGTCTGGCTCCGGTGCGGTGTTTAGAATTGTAGAAATAACTATTATAATTTCCTTGTAGTCGGTATCTTACTTCATCATCATCAGAGAAATATGAAGGAGACGAGCGGCTCGTTACGATACCAACATTAAAGAGGCCAACAGATAGCGAGGCCAAGGAAATCATAGGAGATTAATCTTTTTTATTTTCTCCGGATGGCATGGATTAGTACTGTAAATAATTTATTTGAGGGATAATGAAATACTAATTCCATAAATAAACAATGCCCCACTGGATGAATGAAAACCCACGACGTCAGGATTTCGCGACCTGTGCTTTTAGCGAATAACGGGCCCATAATTTCCCCTATGTCTGCCTACCAAACAGCCTGCGATGGCGTTAATTCTGGTAATTCTGGAGTCATCGGTCGCTTAAGACGGCTACTACACAGCTTGTATCCTTCCTGTTGTTCACGTCCCACGTGATACTCTCGGAAACACAGAGTTCTACGTCCGCTTCTATGGATGAAGGTGCCGGTGGTTGAATGCTCTATTGTTTCGCTTGCGAGTGACATTCTCGAAACAAGTAGACAACTACACAGCCGTCACTTTAGCTCAGTTGTTAAAGTCACCGGAATCGAAATCCGGAGGTCGTGGTTTTGGACCCGACTAGTGGCGCGTTGTTTTTCTTCTATTTTGCGTTTAATTACATTTAACCGAAAATATTAACTCAGTACCAATCTGAGGCAACAGGCGAAATAAAAGTAAACAATCCCCTAGTCTTTCCTTAGCCTCGCTGAGTGTTAGTTTAGTTTGATATTCACCTTTACCATGCTGCACTAGAGAAAATGTCGCCCTTCAGGTAATCGCAATGCCTCTGACTTTACCAACGAGCTGCTCTTCGAGTAGCAGCAGCGTAGAAGAAAGACTATGTTTTATACTGCAAGAGCAGGCTCATGAAGCTGTGAATTTGTTACTTTCATAAACCTCCTTTTATCTGACTTAAATTATACACCTCCGAACACGCCGCTAGCTAGCAATTTTCTAACAAAAGAAAAAAATGATGGAGGTTGCTCCATGTGCACACCTCTTCATGCTGTCTATTTTGATTATAAGTTGATTATGCAGCTTGATTACACATCTGCTGGCCTTTTTCAAGAGTACATTTTAGGTCTTATAGCAGAGATTGTGCGATAATCCGCCTATGGAAGCCCATTCGGTCTGCGAAATAAAGACGATATTGCTTGCCTGAAAATTTGAATTCTCCTGCTATTGTTTCGTATCCAGTAGCGCTGCGGATGCACAAATTACCAAATAGTCTGATATTTTTACTAACACTGCACATTAAGCCCAGTAAAATGAATCGAGTGATTATTGCACAAGTTCAAATGTATCAGGTGTTTAGCCAGCAAGCAAAGCCGTATGAAAATGATAATGCGAGTGATGAAAAAGCGCATACCTTCTCGTTATTAGTGACGTCGCTACAACAGGCAGGTTAAATTATTTCAAAGCACGACTACTGCGACTAACCAGCACCTCTGCCAAGATAATGGCTGCCCTTTTTTTCTCTCTTCCACTTTAAGTTCATGAACTATACTCTTCCGAAACAGTGTACCTCTAGAAAAATCTCAACTCCTCGCTTGTTTACCTCGCAGACTTTACTAAGTGCTTCTTCTCGCATTCTAAAGGCGTGCAGTAATTCAGAATAACAACAACAACAACAACAACAACAAAACAGTTTTAGGAGGAAAGAAAAACACGCGGTTATTTTTCTCTATACGTCGCAACAACTTCAATCTTCTCATGGTTCACAAGTAACTCCACAACGAAAGCTGCAATACATGCCGGCATTCACAAATCTTCTCTCCCACTCCTTGCCGCAAGTCATCAAGGGAAGGAGATTTTTTTTCTTTTTCTTGACTCTTCTCATCCGTTATCCGGACCGGAATGTGTCAAAGAGAACTTCATAAAACAGTGAGGACAAAAATAAATATGCCACCTTTAATATTGCCGCACACTAATAAAATCTTTTTTTGTTCTTTTTCGACAGCCGCCGGCATGCGGCCTTATTTATTCCAGCACGCGAATCGTTTCTGTATTCTTTCTTTGTTCATACTCGTCGTCGCGAAACGACGCTTTATCATTTTCTTTGTCGCGCGAGATGCGTCGAGGTATCTCGACGCATCTCGAAGATTTCAGCTACTTGCGTGTGTTTGTGCAGTGTTCCAGGGTATGCTAGCCACCGTTCTCGGTTTTGTCTAGATGTTTCTTCGCTGCATTTAAATTGAGCATTGGCGTGCGCGACAGGTATTCGTAGATCGACGGTCACTGAGCACGATCATTGCTCTCGCCGCTGCCGATTGCTTAGTTCTTTTGGGAGCACAAGTCAGCACAATAAAGAGTTTATTAAAATGAAGTTCCGGCCTCCCCATTTGTTACCAACGGCATTGTCAGCCCTATGTGGCAATATAATCAGTTTATTTTTCGTAACTATATACATACGGGTGAAGTCCGGGCAGGACTTGTTTAGTCGTTGGACTAATATAAAATGCCGTAGATCTACGTTCCGTTCACCTAAGCCCCACACCCGTAAAATAAGAATATATAAAAAAGAAATAAGTTTGTCACAGTTCATTAGTTTTACGTTTCGCCGTGTCTGATGCAGGGAAGGAGTCTTGCATTTTTTTTGCAAAACAAGTCAACGCTTCGCCCGGTATGCACTCACCCAAAAGCAAACTGATTTCATGGTTCCCTAAGCTCTAAATGCTTTATATATTTTTGCAGTCACTTCAAGTTACAAGTTTTGGCACTTTTTAATAATTTCTTTGGTCCCTAGCAGAATAAGTTAGTGACTGTGATTACGTTATCTAATTATTTATAATTTCTTGAAAACCGTTCACTCCCATTTAAATTTTGAGGTTGTTTTCACAAACGGCACACGACGGCATCATAAACCACGCAAAAACACAGTCGAGAGAGCACCAGAAGATCAAGAACATTAGCAACAATGCATTAAAATTAGAAGAGTTCAAAGCTGCTGAACCGAATATTGAGCGAAAGCAATAACTGCGGATGACCGAGCATTCTTCTAATTCTTTTTCTTCTTTCCCACCCACACATAAAGCCCCGCATTAACCAATCCGTATGAACGAGCCTTATTTGGCTCTAAGAGTAACGTGAATGCCAGGGTCCTGGCAGGCTGATTCTAACATAAGCGTTCCATGTGAAACGAGAGACCCAAGTTGGCAGCTCCTGCCAGCCCACATATAAAGCCCCTCTTTAACCAAGCCGTATGAACGAGCCTTATTTGGCTCTAAGAGTAACGTGAATGCCAGGGTCCTGGCAGGCTGATTCTAACATAAGCATCCCATGTGAAACGAGAGACCCAAGTTGGCAGCTCCTGCCAGCCCACATATAAAGCCCCTCTTTAACCAAGCCGTATGAACGAGCCTTATTTGGCTCTAGGAGTAACGTGAATGTCAGGGTCCTGGCAGGCTGATTCTAACATAAGCGTTCCATGTGAAACGAGAGACCCAAGTTGGCAGCTCCTGCCAGCCCACATATAAAGCCCCTCTTTAACCAAGCCGTATGAACGAGCCTTATTTGGCTCTAGGAGTAACGTGAATGTCAGGGTCCTGGCAGGCTGATTCTAACATAAGCGTTCCATGTGAAACGAGAGACCCAAGTTGGCAGCTCCTGCCAGGCCATATATAAAGCCCCTCTTTAACCAAGCCGTATGAACGAGCCTTATTTGGCTCTAGGAGTAACGTGAATGTCAGGGTCCTGGCAGGCTGATTCTGACATAACCGTCCCATGTGAAAGGAGAGACCCAAGTTGGCAGCTCCTGCCAGCTTGGGGTCGTCTACGGGGGTCGTCTAAAGGTCAAAGGTCAATGGTGGCCGCCGCCGTTCCACGCTGAAGGCTCAAACGGCGAGCAGTATTGCTTTCGCAATAAAAAACGGCAACAACACCAAAAACGAAGGGCGATCGAGGAACCTCTTTTCCTGAAAAACACCGGTTCTGCCTTCTGCCTGTCTGTCTTGGCAGGCAACGTCACAGCACGCCACTGCTCTTGGAATTTCATTGCTTCCTCGTTTGATGGATGGTCTGCGTGCGAGGAAAGAGCAGCGGCTTTCAGGCAGCGATTTGGCACTTAACGCAGCCGCCTTTCTTTTTCGCATTAGAGAGCCGACTGGTAGTGTTGCGTAGTCAGAGGGAGCTTGATACGAGTGCGCGCTGGCGACTGCGTGCATGCGCCCGTTAACGGCACCGATCCTGCTCCGTTTGGGTGGAGTTAATGGAACCGATCGCGCTCCGATGGGTGATAGCATCAACATTACGGTTCTCTTACCAGTTCGATGATTGAGGGAGCATGCATGGACCACGCGCGGTGATCGGTTCACCGAAGTGCGAACGAGTGAGGAAAATGTGGTTGAACGAGTGCCTCCAAAGGCGACCGAAGAAGTAGTCAACTAAGAAGAGTTCACAGAACCAGTAGGTAAAGAAGTGAGCAAGGGAGGGGGAGGAGGTGATCCCACGGATGTGACTGAATGTGGCACTTTACGAATAGTGCATGGGCTGATGGGTGGGATGAGGTAGTGGGAGGAAATTAGGAGAATCGGTGAACTGATTCATTTGATTGAACAAAACATTGGGGAATACAGAAGATGAGGCGATGATAAATAGGTACGTGAACGAGTTATCAAGTGAGTGAGCGATCCAGTGACTGATTAAATGAGTAATATGCACACCATGGAAAGGGCGGAAGCAATTGTGTGACTAACTCCAAGCAACTTATTAGGACAAGGTGGGAGGGAAGGCAAAATATCCGAATATGTTTGAGGAATGAGTATTAGAAAACGCAATTTACTATTTTTGGAATAAAAAAAGACACAGCTTTAGCGAATATTTATTCCAATAAGATCTAATGTGCCATTCATTCCCGTCTTCTCACTGGAAATTAGAATAAAGTTAGGTACAACGTATGTTATCAAGTAAACACTTCAGACTACTTTGAGCATGGCAAATCACTGCGTTGCTAAAACTACTGAGTCATGTATCGTTGCACGACGACCATTAGCCAGGGATGATCACCATGACTGCGAATTATAATTATGAGTGGTGGTACCGCCTAACAGATGCATGTTATCTAACTTGCAAGCCAGCGTGGATTGGACGTGAGAGGTTCCCAATGTGTCCCACCTCATCCTTCCACCTGAAAGGTGCTGCCACAATTAGCGGCTCTTTCCCTCTAAACAACCCATATCGCCATGTACGCGACCCACGTAGCATACATGCTGAAGCTGCGCCAGAAGGTGAAAGAGGCTCAGCTATAGAGATCGGTGGGCGCGCGAGATCGACATGCACTCCAAAGGAAGACAGGAACGGCTTTGCCTCGAAGGGTAAATTGCCGAAATTGGAGCTAAAGCTTATTGGCGGTGCCACAAGATATTTCCAGCCATCCTGACAACAGTTTCAGTACGCCGCCCGGGGCAACACTGTGTTCAGCAGCTCCGAGAAATTTCTCTACCTGCGATCAACGCTTACAGAAAAGGCATTGTCAGCTGTGGAAGGCGCTCAGGCGACAGTAGAAATCTACAAGTCCGCCTTCGACCTCCTCAATGAACGCGCTTCGATCGGCGAATACGAACGGTCGTCCATCAACTGGTCCGCTTTTCTTTTGAGACGAGCCTCACAGTATGCTGCCGAACTGTACGCAAGCAATGGCCCAACAGCCTGCACACAAGAAACCCCACCACGCAGGAAAACTTCCGGTCACTTAGCTCCACTGCGGGTGGAAAGCTTCATCCGTAGTGGCAGAATTACACAACGCAGAAAACTTTGTGTCCGTCCCTTCATCCTCTCACCCTTGTCATTGCTCCAGCTTGCCAGCCAGTCGGCTTTTGAAGTGACAAAGTATTAATAACTAGACATACCAAAAATGAGTCACTCAGTAAATGGCGAGACGAAACGACAAAAGAGCTATTGGGATTTGCCTTCATTGACAGGGATGGATGGCAATATTCTTGAGGCCATGTGAAAAGTCGGGACTGCCGGCGACGGTGTGAGGCTATGACTCGCATCTAGAACTTATTTGATAACCACATTTGATAATAGTCATTAGCCTATATCGAATGTGCAAGTAAACTGATACCGGTGCAATGAACGCCTATTTTCAACGCAAAAAACACAGAACGAATATACAAGACAGAAACAGGACGAACGCTGATCCCGCATTTGAATATGCAAATGCATTCGTCGTACCAAGACCAACTAGCCCGTCTTTCCACGTCGACACCAGTACTTGCTCCTACAGCCAACGCCCACGCAGACCCAATATGGGGTAGGAGAAAAGTGATAACGTGGTAGCAAAGTGTGAAAGTAAAGAAACGGAACCCAGCGTAGGAACATACGGCCATCATCTAGTTTCCGGTAAGATAGCGGCCCATCCGGAGATACAAGCAAACGCAGAAGACTGCGTGTTAATCTAGTAAAGTTTGTTCTTGCATTTCTCTTTCCTGTGGGTTCGTTTTGCTTGTATGTGCACTGCACGAAGATGGCAGCAAGCGATCACTCGTTAATGATGCGTAGCGATGACACTTTTGCAGAGTAGTCCGAAGATAGCTACCTGTACATGTTTCATCGCCCTAGCTGGCATCAAGAAAGGCGTAGTGCATAAGTTCGATATGACGGGCAAAACAAGCTAGAAAAGTGTAAACCGCAGCATAGTGTTATCCTACTGGAAAGTGAAAATATTGTAAAACGTAAAATTGTGCATGTAAGATGGCTATAAAATTGGGAGTATAAATTGGGCTAGCTTGAGTGCCCCACTCAAGCTAGCCTGTATTTCGGATCATCATGTCTGGCACCGGTAGATGCCTTTGTTTATTATCATTCTACTGGAAAGTGAAAAGATTATAATACGTAAAAATGTGCATTAAGATGGCTATAAAATTGGGGGCACTATCACAGTATCATATACGCGTGGTCTGATAGCAAAAACCACAGGGCACTCAAGCTATCCTGCATTCCAGATCAGGATGTGTGACAGCTGTAGACGCCTTCAATAATTATCTCATAGTTCCCCCTACAGTGACGATATTCGATTGGTTTTGAGTGGGCAGGAGAAAATTGAGTTGTTAGGAAACACCTTTAATAAAGGCCAGCAGCCATCAAACTCACATGCACCAGCAGTGCAACCTATTTTGCCTCATTTGTGCAGCATTTCTATTCGTTAATACAGGAATCCCATTCTCACGATTTCATTGGAATGAGGAAAAATTCAAGCGCCATTTAGCAGGCTTAGGGCAAATGGTAAGGTTTGTGGGACCAAATTTAACTACAGTTGCTGGTCCCATATTGCAATTACAAAGTATGGTAATTAAGCCCATTGTGCTAAATATCTTCCATCATAGATATAAAGCACCGCTCCAAGGCCAATGTCTGAAAGGGTTCTCATAGATAATAATTAGAACGTCTGACTCGGTATATCAAGTGCACCAGCGGCCCTGATTGTCATCTGGCAACGTTGCCAGCTACTGCCGATTTCGCAATCGCATTTCGTCTCTTCGCGTCGAAGAAACTGCTGACAGAAACACGACCTTCAAATATGAGCTCGTATCTTAAAGCTAGTGTCTGAAGGCTTCAGTCCTCACAGAACGGCTGAACGGTTTATTGCAAACGATCGAAGTTCTGTCACTTTAAACTTTCTATTGAGGAGCATAATCCAAAGAGTACTCATTCAACAAATGTCTCACGCAAAACAATATAATGAACAAATATGACACATTAAAACAAAAAATGCAAAAAATATGGAATATGAAAGATAAAAAAGAACAAGCATATTTTCACGTAGTGGTGACAAGCCCGATGACAACAAATGAAGAGCTTGGGAGTGCACTAAGAAAATCTAATGGGCTGACTTCCGTTTTCAAGACAGCTATGCGATTCAGCGGCGGCGATAACAGCAAACCTACTCGGGCTGATCGTCGAACAGAGAATGCAAGTTTCACTCGTCAGGGCTCAATATAAAGGCGGCGAAGAAACATCTAGATAAAACCGCGAAGGGTGACTAGCATAACCTGGAATATTACGGAAACACAAGCACGTGCCTGGAATCTTTCGAGATACATCTCGAAGCATCTTCCGCAACATTTCAAATGATAAAGCCATGTCTCGCGACAAGGATTATAAACAAGCAAAGAACACATAATTGATCCGCGCGCTACAATCAAAGTGATAAGGCCACATGCCGGCGGCTGCTAAAAAAAAAACAAATATTCCTTCCAATATGGTTCCGGCAATAGAATATATGTATTCCAGGAACGTAAAGCGAATACGATACATTTATTATAGCTCAATACTACAGCAGAAACATAGGCAATCACTTACGTGTAACCTAAATTATCACAGACATTCAACCGAATTATGCAGGTAAACAAAAAACCACCCATAGGATCATGTTCCATGCAACGAAGTTTCACTCATAATGAAAGCAGACAAACGGGTATTCCTATTTAAGACTTCAAATATAAAACGCGGGCTTTTTGTTGCTCGCTACATGATAAGGGTAACACTGCACATAATTAGGTTGACATTTTGTCGTTTTCCGAACATAGTGATATATGCTTCTTGCATTTGTGTGCAATAACCAACTTACAGGCACTAGTTTGAACAAGTCAACGTCGTTTTGTCTTCTTTTTGTTGATTTCTGTCCTGTATTTACAAACAATAGGCTATGCACGCTTCATTTCATATAATAGGTTCATATTTGGCTTCTTCATGGTCTTCTTTTTATTGTAGTTTAGAATTGGACATTTCCTTAAATCTGTAGCATAAGGGTGTTCATTTTACATGATCCGAAACATAGATTCATTTGGCCTTCAGTGCATGCAATATTATAAATGTGTATAAAGGCTCATTAAACATATTCGTTCTACTCAAAGCATATAATATATTGTTTGTGCTAGTATATACATCACTTCTGTGCCCAGCAGGAACTTGTCAGAAGGACTTCGACCAACTTTAAACCTGCCTCATAGGTTATGCCAGCGTATTGACAAATAAAAAAAATTGGCAGTGGTTTAGCTCCGGTTAAACTTGGTTGAGTTGCGAAAGCAACAGCTGCACGGCTCCGCTTAGGATAGCTTAGGCTATGCGCTGAGCAGCGACCGGGCTCTCCTTCTCCATAGTTGGTCGATTCTGGCCGCGCGCTCATAGCTATATATACACCACGCACACACCACTACACAATACTCGCCAAGCTCCGGCAGGTGGCGGACCAGGTGGGCCGCATGGTCTGCCGGGTTTCCAACAAGCGTGGTGAGTTACGATGCAAAGACGCCTTGCGGCTGGCGAACGCATTCGTGACCAGTCGAATCTTGTATTCGACTCCCTACCTCCACCTGCGGAAACAGGAGGAGGATACTCTCGAAGTTATCCTTCGTAAAATCATGAAACGAGCACTGGACCTCCCGGTCTCCACCTATACCAGCCGTCTCATGGCGCTGGGTGTGAATCAGTACACGCGTCTAACAAAGAGTCGAGTCGCCGTCTTCTTGCCCGACTTCACATTCAACATACCCAGCTCACAGAGGAGATATGTCGCATTAATGAAAAATGGAGACGCGCTCTCCATGTGCGGCCTCTGCCCGCCAACATGTCCAAAGTGGACCATAATGGTCGGCGCCTGGCGCGGGCGGAAGCCTTGGACCGCCATTATGGAAGCAAACCAGTAGTTTTCTATGTGGACGTCTCCGGCCCGAACTGTAGGGGTTGGCACTCAGCCGCGGTCATCCACAAGGGCAAAACATAGATGGCCTTACGTTCAAGGCCCAGACACAAACCCAAGCAGCAGAGGTTGCCATCGCCCTCACTGCCTCCGACTCCGCCTCCAAATACATCATAACCAACTCTCGAGGGGCTTGTCAAAACGTCCAGCAAGGGTGGACTGCTCCCCTAGCTTACCGCGTATACCAAAATTTTAGTCGAGATTCGGATTCCGCGCACCGATCTCTCTCTTGGGCTCCAGGTCACCAAGGTCTCCAAGGGAATGAGTAAGCCGACGCCGCCGCCCGCGCGCTCTCTCTCTCCGGGCATTTCCCACGGGACCCGACGCGGACCAGGATTTTGATTTCAGCCCAGTTTACAAATGTAAAGAAATATGTGAATATTACAGATCCACGCACCAAACTCTTCCCACCCCGTGCAAAGGGCTGGGAAAGGCTAACGAGCGGGTACTTCTGTGCCTGCTCACCAATACAATGTTGTGCCCGGCTACTCTAAAACATTTTGATCCACGATACGACGGGCTGTGCTCGTACTGTGGGGAGGTGTCTGACACCTACCACATGGCATGGGCCTGCCAAAAAACCCATCTATGCCCCCTGTCCCCAACCCCACCCGAGAGAACTGGGAGACGACCCTGTCCGGCTGCTGCACCCTAGAGGTTCAAAAGGTCTTAACGCAGCGCGCCCGGGCTGCGGTAAACGCCAATGGAGTGCCTGTCTAGGCATCCCACCTAGTGTATATACCTCTCCGTAATATAATAAATGTGTTCATCACCACCACCTAAAACAGATGAAAATTCGTGGTAGGCAAGCCCCCGCCGCAAGCGGCGGTGACCGACCTGTCCCAGCCCCGTCAGAGACACTTCTCCACTGCTTCGGTGGTGGACAACAGCTATTGTTGCGGCGCGCGTCTTTCTCTCCCTCTTCTTTTTTCTTCTCTACTTTCTCTCTTCTGTCCGCACGAGGCGGCGGAGGTGGCTCAGCTACAGAGCCAGTAGTAGACCCATGCATTTTCTTTTCTTTCTTCCTACAGCCACAACAACAACATATACCTGTGACCTGGAGTAAGCTGATTTCCTTGAGAAACTCTCAGCCAATGCTGCTGGAAGGCCTGAAGACGGGCATTATCGCAGAACAAAAAAATATCCATGCGCAATGTTTCCTGCCAGATGACAAGATGTGGCTTTATGCTAACTGCAAAAGGAAATTTGAGCACATGGCCCCGAGCTCCGCGTGGTTGCTGCAATATCTCGCATGACACGAGGTTGAGACAAATACTGGTGGAGATGTGGGTGGTGGTGGCGGTGGTGACAAAGTTTAATGATTTAAAAGGGGTGGAGGTATGCATGAGCCTGATCTTTGAAGATCCAGCCCTTACAGATACTAGGTGGGGTCCCTAGTAAGGGACCCCAGTGGCGTCGGCCGCTGCCCGGGCGCGCTCGACCAAGGACTTTTGGGCCTGCAGGTCATAGCAGCCGAGCAGGGTCGCCTCCCAGTATTCCCGAGTGAGGTTGGGGTGAGGAGGAATAGCTGGGTTGGATGGGAAAGCCCACACCGAGTGGTAGATGTCCGAAGAATTCTCCGCACAGTGCGGACAACTGCCCGTGAAGTAAGGAATGTTTTAGTGCTGCCGGACACAGCAGAGTGTTGGTATACAGACGGAGTAGAAGCCGCTCCTCCGCTCCTCCGTTTTGGAATCAGTGTTGGTAGCTTCCAGCGCAATGGCGACCTCCTCCGCGTGGGTTATGTCACGGGCGCGAAATGTGCGCCCGTTAACAGGTTTGGACTGGTGGACCACTGCGGCCCTGTACCATCCCCCATGGTGGGGGCCGGAGGCGTCCACGTAGTAAATGCCTGGTTTCGACCCATAATAGCGGCCCAGGGCTTGCGCCCGCGCCATGTGCCGGCCATTGCATGTGGTCTTCACGTGTCATGTTTTTAGGAAGAGGGCGTACGTGGAGGGCGCATCTCCCCTCGAAAGGGAGGCGTACACGATCTTCCATAAGGGTGGTATGTTGGATGTGTAACCGGGCAAGGAGGCGGCGACCGGACAATGTCTTAGAAAGACGTGTGTATTGGTTGGTTAAGTGAGCTTCTCGGATCTCCCGGAACGTATTCACCATGCCCAGGCCCAGTAGACGCTGGTCGGAGGTGTTCACGGGAAGATCGCGTGTTTCTCTTAGCCTGACTCACTTTGAGACGTTAAACCGGATGAACCAAGGCACGATTTTGCCTGGTCGCTCTTTGGCCTCTTACGCGAGTGGTAGCAAAGACGTTATCATGTATCAATACACAGGAATTCAAAATATTCAGCTGCATTACTACTCAACCTAATTGTTTCAATTTTGAACATGCGTGTTTAGAAAGCATTTCGATATGTAGAAATGACCAGTTAGACAAATTCATAACATTCGCCCCAGACAATTCTAGATTCACACTGTACACGTGATGCGGGAGAAGTTCATGATCATAAGAAAATGACAGACGGTTATGATGTAGTTATTTGCGCAACCGTACAGCATTAAGATACAGGACAATGAATAAAAGCGGGACCACTGCCTCAGAAACCGCTCTTTGTTTTCAAGGACTCAAAATTCGCCTGACAATAAAGGGAATTTATTGTCTTCCACACACATAGGCCTAATACACAAAGAGAATTTATTGGAGACATACATATATATACATTCATACAAAACACGCATTACTCACAAAACAAAGCACTATACGAAACACTATAGGTTACATATGCATAATAAACTAAATATAACGTGATTCCCCTGAGAGGGGCAAACAGTATAAACGAGGAGGGTTCTAATAAAGGACGACAGGCATCTCAAGTCTGCTGCCTCGTACAACATAGAAACGCGTGTGCCAGCGCCGCAGAAACCGCGTCTCGCCGTCCATTTTTAACTGTCCATACAGATACTTCCAGACGGCGAGGCGCAGCCTCTGTAAGGCTGGGTACATTGCTCGGGCGGGAGTTGGCGCGCCTCAGCGAGGCACCTGCGACGCCACAACACAAACCGAACCACAGTGAACACAAGGTATTCAAAAGGGGTGCACCGGCGCCTGACTCCGGGGTTCATGCGGACGTTAAACATCCTATATGCGAGCCGCCACATTGTTCTCGCAAGTACAGATTAAAAAAAAAAAAAAAAAACATGCGCGAGGCTCTCGGGAGCACCGCAGTTGGCACACTGGTCATTGGGTACAACACCCCATCTGGCAAGGCGCTGTCTCGTGGGGAGGACGCCCCAGCGCCTAAGCCAGTCAAAATCTCGCACTTCATTTGGCAGCCGACAAGCTGCCCACGCTCGCCATTCGCGTACAGCGGTCTCTCGTTGCTCATCAGCAGAAAGCCTGCGAACGGCTACTAATTCGCTGATGCGTATGGCTGGTAGGTCGCCTACATTAACATCTGACAGGTCTGCATCTAGAGTCCACTTTATCTCGGCAACCTCGCGGTAAAAAGGCAGAGGTCTCTCCGCTTGTGGACCGAGGTATTGTTCGGGTGTAAGCACACGACGCGCCGTGCTCATCCAATACAGGATGAGCGAGCGACCAGGGTAAGACTCGTCAGCCAATAGCCTCTCCACCAGCCTTAACGCGAGTACTCGAGCCACTGTCGGGATGCACGGCAGGCCAAGGCCTCCCCTGCTCCTCGGAAGGTGTAGGATGTGACGGGCGACTAGCGCTTTCCTGCCATCCCAAACAAAAGTCCCTATAAGGGACGCGAGTCTGTTCACCACCCGGTGCGAGATTGTCGCGATGCGCGCCACACAAAAGGTGAAAGCGCACGCTCGTGTCTTGACGACACTGACTTTAGCATTGAGCGTGAGGTTGAAACGCGCAGTGTCAGAAAGGGCGTGCATGGCTCAAAAATGTGGAACGCTAATCTTATTCTGTATCGTTCCAATTTTTGTATAAATACATCAGCCAGACAACGTGTAATATACACAAAGCTCACCGCTTTCGTAATGATGAATAGCCATATTTTCGCAACACGTTCTAAAATAACCTGTAAAAGAGCCCCCATTTGGACGTGAGTTTTTTCAATGCAAGCTTTTGGTATGCAAAAGCTAAGATAAATTTGAGCAGACGCAAACTTGTACTCTGATCGACGCGCAAGACAGTAAATTTATATTTGTAAAATTTATGTATGCACTCAAGCATAGAATAATGGGTTGATGCAAATTTTTAAAACTTTTGCTAACAATAAAAATTACACATGTGTTTATAAAAGGAAAGACGCAGTATGTTATCTGTCACGGAGACTGATTTATTTATAGGAAGGGAAAGGCGCGGTAACTGTCTCACTTGTTTTCTGTGGACACCGCAACCACGCCGTAAGGGAAGGGATGAAGGTGGGAGTGAAAGTGGAAAGAAAGAGGAGCCGTAGGGGAGGGCTACGGAGTAATTTCGACCACCTGGGGATCGTTAACGTGCGCTGACATCGCACAGCACACGGACGCCTCTTCGTCACGGAGATCGGATTCGTGGCGCATGAGAAGGCAGGAAGGAGAGATTAAAGCGTAAAGAGTGGTGCTGAATGGAGAGCTGAGGCGTAATTTCGAGCACCTGAAATCTGACGTGCACTGACATCACGCGGGAGAGGTGGTGAAGGGTGGCAGTTCCTGGCCCTACGGCTGGGATGGTAGGTCAATGCCGCTTGCGGCGAGGGCTAGCAAGCCACCGAATTTTGTCTTTTGTAGGCCGTCATTGCACCCGCCACTGCTTCGGTGGTGTGACGATGGTTGTTGTTGAGGCGCGCGTCTTTCCCTCTTCTTTTTCATTTCTTCTCAATTTTCTCGGCTGCGTTTCGATGGAGGCAAAACGAAGAGGCGTCCGTGTGCTGTGCGATGTCAGCGCACGGTAAATATCCCCAGGTGGTCGAAATTGCTCCGTAGCCCTCCACTACGGCTCCCCTTTCTCTCCTTCCACTTTCACTCCGACCTTCCTCCCTTCCCTTACGGCGTGGTTGAGGTGTCCACAGAAACAAATTGAGACAGTTACCGTGCCTTTCCCTTTCTATAAATCAATCAATCAACCAATCTGTTCTGTTCGCACGTGGCAGCAGAGGTGGCCATCTACCGTGCCAGTAGCAGGCCCGTGAATTTTCTTTTCCTTCTTCTTACAGCCAGAAACACAACAACAACAACAACACTGACATCACGCAGGAAACGGACGCTTTTCTGTTTCGCCTCCATCGAAACACAGCAGCCGGCAGTCGGGTTCTATTTCGAGACTACTAGCTGGTATCTTAACCACTGCGCCACCACTGCGGGGCAATTAAGTTGTCTTCAGCTTGTTTTTGAAGCGACCAGCTTCACTACGAAGGTCGAAGCTAGGCTTCGCGTATGCCGTATGCCGTGACCGAGTGACGTCACAGCCGAGGCCAGCTGCGCAGCCCACTCGCCAAGCTCTGCCGGCATTGAATAGCAACGCTTAAGAGGTGTCCGACTCCTGCTCAAAAAAAAAAAAAAAAATTAGTTTCCATCCGCAAATTCAACCTCCCTTGAATCCCCAACCGAGCGCTTCACCGCTGTGCCACGCCCCGGATGCGTATTTGGGTTTGCTCGGTACGGTGGCTCCGCAAGGGACAAAACGACAGAAGAGACGAAGAAAGCGGGCTGTTCCGACTAGCATCTACCGCCCCCAGGAGCCGAGCAGCCTAGCGATTAGCGGCGCATGCTTTTTCAATGGGCGTCATGTTAGACGCGGCACTAGCTTGAGAGAGCCTATAATACTACTACTACTACTACTACTACTACTACTACTACTACTACTACTAAATAATAATAATAATAATAATAATAATAATACACAAAGTAATATTTCTCTGCTAATGATTATTATTATTATTAGTAGTAGTAGTAGTAGACGGCCGAATTAACTGGCTAAATATCTTCACAGTTTTAATTAATAGTAATAATATTAATTGGTTCACAGGAAGGGAAAGGCGCAGTATCTGTCACACTTGTGTCTGTGGACACCTGAACTACTCCGAAGCCCTCCACTACGGCTCCTCTTTCTCTCTTTCCACGTTAACTCCCACTTTCATCCCTTCTCTTACGGCGCGGTTCAGGTGTCCACAAACACGTGTGACAGATACTGCACCTTTCCTTTCCTGTGAATCAATTACTATTAGTATTAATAATTAAAACTGTGATGATAATATTTAGCCAGTTAATTCGCCCGTTACATACAGACAATTCAGTGCCAACCTCGTGAAACGAGTCTTCCTCTATACTACTACTACTGCTACTACTACTACTACTACTACTACTACTACTACTACTACTACTACTACTACTACTACTACTACTACTACTACTACTACTACTAATAATAATAATAATAATAATAATAGTAGTAGTAGTAGTAGTAGTAGCAATAGTAGTAGTAGTAGAGGCTTTCTCAAGCTAGTGCCGCGTCCAGCATGACGCACATTGAAAAAGCATGCGCCGCTAATCGCTAGGCTGCTCGGCTCCTGGGGGCGGTAGATGCTAGTCGGAACAGCACGCTTTCTTCGGCTCTTCTGTCGTTTTGTTTCTTGCGGAGCCACCGTACCGAGCAAACCCAAATACGCGCCCCGGATCGTGAAACGCTCTTCATAATTCCGCTTGTGTACCGTGATGATGATAGCGGGATTCCGCGAGTTGTGGTGGTGGTGGTACGAACAATTATTGGGTATACAAGGGCCAGGATCAGCCCATAAGGAACCGGTCCTTCCTTACAACAGATACTGCGGTTGGCGCGCAATTTGAAAGTACCAAAGATTTAAATATTTAGGTCACTCAATTAGGGTGACGTCAAGGATGTGACGTCACCCATCTGCCGTCAGCTATGAGGATGAAGCGGGAAAAGGTGCGCTCCAATGCCGCTGGGCGGCGCTTCTTGCCTTCCGTATGCCATGGATACACGGATTGTAACGGGAAGCTAATGCTAGATTTCTGTGAAAGACACGATCTAGTTATAGTAAATAGAGAAAAAAATGCGAAGGCCAAATCACGTGGGAATTCCGGAACAGGCAGACGACCATTGACTACTGTCTAATGTCGCAGGGAATTTATAGCAAGGTCACAAAAAGGGAAACAGACGAAGAAGGGAAGTGTAGTCTGGGAAGTGATCATAAACGTATTAGTCTGCAGATGGGGCCCTTGATGAAAAGAGAAATGGAACTTAGACAAAAAGAAAACGCAAAATTAAACGACGATCAAATAGAGCAGATAGCAGCAGACATAGAGGAAGCAATAGATAAAAGCCCCATGGAAGACTGGGATTATGAATAGGTAGAACTACTCATAAGGAGGACAATTAAGGAGGTTAAAGTAGCAAACCTCTGGAATGGAAAGAGGAGGCCACGGAGCTGGTGGAATAAGGAAATCAGGAAAGCTATTGAACAACGACGGGCTGCTGAAGCAGCCCGTCGTTGTTCAAGCACACTGAGTGGCAAAGAAAGCGCAGGTAACTCAGGAGGAAATCGACCAAAAATAGGAATCATATAAAAAAAATAAACTTGAGGTACAGGCCCTCGTCCAAAGTAAAATAAAGTAGTCCACCGATCGCTGGATGGCTGACATACACGATGCCTCTAGAGGCGGAGCAAGAAAATTCTGGGACCATATAAGCTGGCTAGGGAAAGAGAATCAAAGAAAGCAGGAACGGATTCAAGATAACGAGGGAAATTGTGTAAAGGGAGACAACGCAGCGAACTACATTACATCAATTATAGCCGAGTCATTTAAGAGCGGCGATAGGGTAATCTCCACAGATCAGGAAGCAACACAAGGTTGCAGAACACAAAGCAGGTTAGAACTGACGAACCTGAACTAGAAAAAGGCAGAAAAAAAAAATTCCTAAAACACATCTACAGGAATAGATGGAATTACGATCAAGCTGATTAATGAACTTGGTCCAAAATGTAAGGAAACGTTGTTAAAAGCTTTGGAAACAGTCATAATGAATACTCGAATACGCAAATTCTGGACAGCTGGCGACAGAGTAAAATGAATTTGAATTATAAAGGGAAAGGAGAAAGAATGCACATAAAATCCTACAGGTCGATTACCATATACCATCTGTTATGTACAGGTTGGCCATACAGGCGGGGAAATTAAAAATGCAAGCATGGCTAGAAAGTAACAAGATACTCGGAGAACTTCAGAACGGCTTTCGAAATGGTAGGCGCTTAGATGATAGCCTGTTCGTGCTTACCCAATGCATCGAAATATCTAAAGTGGAAAATAGACCTTTGTATGTGACCTTCCTGGACACAAACGGGGCGTACGACAACGTAAACAGGGAACCCCCGTGGAACATATTAAAAGAAGAAGGCATCGGTTATGAGATAATAAAGTTCCTGCAAGAAATATACGGGGATAACAAAGTATAAATTACATGGGAAGGAGAAGAAGTACGGAAGATGTCTAAGTATGCAAAGGATTAAGACAAGGCTGTCCTCTATCACCGCTGCTGTTCATGCTTTATATGATAAATATGGAACGGAAGATACAAGAAGTAACCTTGGTTTTAACCTGTCATATAAATTAGGTGGAAAGGCGGTAGAGCAGCGCCTCCCCGGTTTGATGTATGCAGACAATATTGTGCTGCTTGCTGAGAGTCAGGAAGAATTGCAAACTCTAGTTAAGTATTGCGGAGACGAAGGGGACGCTCTAGGCTTCCGTTTTAGCGCAGTTAAGTCGGGTCTGATAATTTTCATCGGCTCAACTAATCAGGGTCCTAAACTACAAGGTCATGAATACCCATAGTAGCAGAATATAAATATCTGGGGGTATGGGTAAACGAAGGATTGGCACACATTGGAAAGCATAAGCAATCACTTAAGGCCAAAGGGCGAAGAAATGCCTGGATAATGAAGCATAGGGCATTGTGGGGATACAACAAGTATGAGGTTTTGAAGGGTATTTGGAAAGGAATTATGGTGCCCGGACTTATTTTTGGAAATGCGGTTTTGGGCCTAAAATCAGAGGTACAGTCGACATTAGAAATAAATCAGAGAGCCGTTGGATGATTAGCACTAGGTGCCCACGGCAAAACCACAAATGAGGCGGTACAGGGAGATATGGGCTGGGCATCTTTCGAAGTACGGGAAGCTCAGAGTAAAATATTATTTGAGGAATGCCTGAGGAAATTGGACAGTAACATATGGGCAGCTAAAGTATTTAAATACTTATACTTAAAAAGCGTTGACTCACAATGGAGGAAAAGAACTAGGACTCTAACTAGTAAGTATGCTAGTCACAAGGACGGAGACATAAAGAGCGCTAAGCAACAGGTGAGAAACACAGAAGGTAAAAATTGGATAAATTTGATGGAAAAGAAACGGAGTGTGGAATTATACCGAAAGTGGAAAAGGCAGATAAGGAAGGAAGCTTTCTCTGATAACTGAAGAGGCAGTGCCGTACTTTTTGAAGCTAGATCAGGGTGCCTTAAAACACACAGCTACAAAAAGAAATTTAACAATGAAGATGACGCATGTGCTGTATGTGGTAACTCCAGTGAAACAATTGACCGTATTATACTCGAATGTAATGGTAGCCATCCGGAAGTTGATGCAGGCGCAGTCACTGTTCCTGAAGCTGTGGTTTTAGAGACGCCAGTGGCGGGGTGAATAAACCGGCGGTGGAAGCTAGCAAAAAACGACTGGAAGATTGATGGCTTAAAAGCAGAGAAGTGACATATTGTTAGTAATGTAGAAACAAAAATTTAATAAATAGAATGACGGTATTGTTAACCAATCTAAAACAATAATTAGATATAGGGAGAAAAATGAGCATGATAGCTAGTGCTACCACCCCGTTTCAAAGGGGACGCTTCTATATTCCATCCATCCATCGAGTGTCAGATGCTGCGCCTTCCCTTCCCTGTAAACGAACTATAAAACGCTGTGAACTTAGACGCTCTCGACATGGAAGCTAAGGAGAGTTTAGCTGCTGGCGAACAGCGCAGAAGACTGGAGAAATGAACTTCTCCTGATCCCGGGGAAGTCACTGCTTTTCGCTACGTATATCCAGGCATAGCAGAGCTAAATCATCTTTAATATTTTTGGCGGTTTTGGAGCATCTTTGGATCGATCTTTTTGCATACTCAAGAGTCTTCTCTGTCGACCTAGTCCACCTCTGATACGCTTTATATGTTATCATCATTAAGTATTGTTTTTACTGTTTTATTTTTATCATTATTATTTGTTATCATTATCACTTTTCACAGCCTAATAATGCTTCCGCGTTAGTAACTGATTTTCACGAAAAGATAGAGAATACCTGTTATGCTTTCTCTCTGGACACCTGACCCGCGACTTAAGGGTTATTGAGCTGTGGTGGACACCTTCCCTTAAGCTAATGGTTTCTCGATGCGACCTACTAATACGTCGCTCTAAATTGTTTAGCGTTACTACATACAAGTGTTCCCCATTATGACGTACTACTGCGCCATAATAAATTGCTTCTCGTTACGAAGTACTACTACAGTACACTAAAAGGTTCACGTTTGTACCTACTCCTACACAACGCTAACTTATTTATAGTTACGACATACTACTACACTGCACTGATGGTTTCTTGCTACGACGTACTATTACACCGCACGAAGGGTTACGTGCACAGTTGTGTCTTCACGTTTTGCGATTTCGCACAACATTTTTACAAAACGCCTCACTGTTATTTTGCCCCAAGAGAAAATTGCTCACGCAGACTCCAGCCCTCTTTTCCGTGTAATAAGTAATTTTGAGCAAGGCCTGTCTCTACGCAATCCTAGCGCAATCACAGCATCCCACGCGGTTTCAGCGTTAATTAGTTTCGGAAGAAGTCGAGAGCGCAGGCGGAATGCTTTCTCGCGAAGAGCGCGCTTAAGGCCAGCGAGTCTTTGAGGCCAGTGGTGCTTAGGTTTGAAGTACCAGCCTCATTTCAATGACGAGTGCGCTAACCTGGTAACTTTTGCGACCCGTGATACGCCTGTTTGCCTCCGCCAGCCTGCCTGCATTCATATTAAATCATCGTTATTTGCTTAATGCAAATGAGAATTCCAAGTACGAAGCAGATGCGGTCCGTAACGTGTCGGAGGGACAACTTAGGCAGGAAGGAGATTCATATTCAGGTCTCCGCAATTTCGTAGCAAAATACAAAGTATGCAGTGTCTTTCTTTCCGGTTGCGCCATATACGCATTTGCGTAGGTGGGACAGCTGCTATGCGCGAAAGTGGCATTGAGTTTACGGCTGAGTTTAAGGCTTTGGGAAGTTCATAGTGCTTTGCATTTCTGCAGAGGGTGGGTAAGTTATTGGACCACCTTGTTAACCCTGATGCTAGCACTTGTACGTGCTTAAGTCG
>JAJIZL010029429.1:0-14754 GCA_023969395.1 Amblyomma maculatum
GTGTGTGTGTGTGTGTGTGTGTGTGTGTGTGTGTGTGTGTGTGTTAAGATAACTGAACCGAATTGGAGCCCGAATCAAGCTTTGTGTGTTTGTTACTTATCCCGGTGACCAGTCACACAAGGGCTACTGAGGAGCGAGAGAGAGGTTTCAAAAGGCGTGTCATAGTTTTTTACAAGGAACCAATGATGTATCCATCGAGTTTGTACTAGGGCATATATTCTGCACTGCTATATACCCGTGGGCGCCTGGATTAATCTATGCGAAAAAGTGTGCTATATGCCTGAATGGGAAGCGTCTACTGCTGTCAGATGCCTCGATCAGTCAGTGCGTTTGGTAAGTGACATAAAGGACGCATTAGTCGCATCCAAGTGGGAGTACATGTACCGCAGTCCTCAATATATCGAAGACAACATTGTTCTTTCCCCGTAGATTCTTGGGCGTAACCACTGACCCATGACTATTGTTACTTGTTGGGTTTGAATATATGTCACTCCTAGGGCTACCGATTGATAATTACTTGATACTAGGTTCAACGGAGCGCTCCTTCCTTGATATACGCAATCCGCTAGAATTATCAAATGCCATTGTATACTAATTATGTGCGTTACAATGCACAGGAGGCGCAGGTAATATGGGTATGTTTGCGGTTTGCGAACGTACATCTCTATGCAGCTACATCCTTCCCGATATCTCCCTTTCTTGATTATGAATAGTAACATTAGACAAGACTGCAGACTCCAAAATGTCACATCGTCTTATCTTTGCTCATCTGAATATCAGCACCCAGAAACGTTCATGAAGTGATGTCAGAAGCTAGTTTTTGTGTGTTTTTTTTTTATTCCAGCAGCCCTTGCCTCTCAAATCATCGCCAAGAACTAAACCAGGAAACCCTTATCGAAACATCGGTATGTCTCTAACCAGGAGTACAAAGTCGCAGCGAATTTCCTGCAAACCGTGTATTAGTCTGAACAAACTTTCACGGTACTGCTGCCACGAGCACGACTTTACGGGTGAATTCATTACCTAAATGCAGTAACGATGCCTGTTTTTAGACTCAATAAACAGGCTATTCGCCGGCGCATTTCGCCGACCACAGAATGAAAATCAGGGAGTGCAAAGCTTGTGGCGATCCGGCAAGCCATTCCCACATCTCTCTGACAGGTCTTCTAAAAAGTGGCGTGCATACTTCGACATCCATTTGTATGAGGCAAAAATTGGATTTGGAATTAAAGCTCTCATCAAAGCAAGAAAATATGTTAATGCAGAGACATTCATCTATATTTAGTCCGCAATCATGCAATCCCATATTAATGATTGTACTTTTTCATGAGATAGTGCATGCTGAACCTATTTTTCAAGATTTATTTCTATGCAAATGCAAACGCTTGTCATAATCTCCATTTCTTCTTTACCCACCTATCTGCCCCTCTATTTCAGTCGTTGCATATAGTGGCTGCACAGCAACCATAGTTCTGCATAAAGAAAGTAACAAAATTCCCATAAAGAAAGGTGTTAGCAAGGAGACACAATCTCCCCAGTACTATTCACAGCTTGTTTAGAGGAAGTATTCAGAGACTTGGAATGGGAGCAGTTAGGGATAAGGGTAGATGGAGAATACCTCAGTAATCTGCGATTTGCTGATGACATTGCCTTGCTAAGCAACTCGGGGGATGAACTGCAAATAATGATTGATGACCTAGACAGGAAAAGTAGAAAGGTAGGCTTGAAAATCAATATGCAGAAGACTAAGGTAATGTTCAACAGCCTCGGGAAGGAACAGCAGTTTACATTAGGTAGCGAAATACTGGAAGTAGTAGGCGAATATGTCTACTTAGGACAGGTAGTAACCGCAGATCCGGACCACGAAAAGGAAATAACAAGAAGAATACGATTGGGATGGAGCGCATTTGGCAAGCACTCGCAGATTATGACTAGCAGCTTACCGGTATCGCTCAAGAGGAAAGTATGCAACAGTTGCATCTTGCCTGTACTCACCTATGGGGCTGAAACGTGGAGGCTAACCAAGAGAGTTCTACTTAAGTTGAGGACAACCCAGAGGGCTATGGAACGAAAAATAGTAGGGGTAACATTAAGAGATAGAAAGCGTGCAGAGTGGGTCAGAGAAATAACTCAAGTTACCGACATTCTAGTAGAAATTAAGAAGAAGAAATGGACATGGGCAGGACATGTAGTGCGAAGAGAGGATAACCGATGGTCGCTGAGGGTAACAAGCTGGATTCCAAGGGAAGGAAAGCGTAGCAGGTGGCGGCAGAAAGTTAGGTGGGCGGATGAGATTAAGAAGTTCGCAGGGGTCAAGATGATGCAGCTAGCACAGAACCGGGTTAAGTGGAGAAATATGGGAGAGGCCTTCGCCCTGCAGTGGGTATAATCAGGCTGATGATGATGATATCCTGCCCCTTTAAAGAAAACACAAAATTCAGTTCTTGGTTTACCTTTTTAAACTCGTCAATAAATATAGCTCGGTTAACTTCTCGCTTGAAGTGTATTAATTATAAATAGTAAGACGTGTTTTGCTTCTTCGAAAATTAGTTGTTACCAAAGTCCGAACTGTAATGGCAAGGCGGTGGCTGATTGCCATATTCACTCGGCATAAATAACAACCTTCACAGAATTTACAAATTTCATTCTATAAGCTCAATATTAGGTTAACGCACCTCAATTATGAACAGCTAGGCATAATTATAGATATTTCGTAAGGCAAAATATTTATCTGCATTTAATTGGGTATTTTTTGCTACTTTTTTTTGCACATTGGATAGCGGTGCATGGGCTGCTTTCTTGTACTCATTTCATGAAGTTATAAGAGGCCTTATTTTCAATTGCGACTTTTGTGCCTCTTGCTGTACATGCAAATTTTAACAACAATCTAATGTAATCATGTAAAAAAAACATTGAAAGTTACGTATGTAAAAGGTGCTGTGAATGCTGGATTACATTGTACTCACACATTATGTCAAGATCTGGCGGTGCTTGTACCCGAGCTAGTCTACAGCGCTATAAATTACCCTCACACACACTTTGGGTGTATGCTATGATATAACAGACTGAAAAGAAGCGAATGACCTGAGAAGAACTAAAGGCTGTCCATAAAGATAGTATAGTACTCTCCCGTATTCAGGCCTTTGTGCCGCATGCCTTTTTTCTAACATTATGTGCTGTGCGACGGCGTGGTATTAGATCGGGCAGGCATACCAGGTAACCACCTTCAAAGCCTGAATATCCATCGGGACTTTAATTATTGCGTGTGGAATTTAGCGCAGTCATACCTTCTTTCTGGATTGGACATGCCGTTGAGTGGACGGATTCAGAAAGTCATGCTTCGTGTCACAGCCCCGAATGGTGTGTTACAAAATCCCACCTATTGGTGGGAAAAAACTCTAAGACACAGAACACACATATGGTAATTGATCAGTTGCTAAACTTTTATGCTCTGCATACTTCAACCCGCAGCTGTGGACCCATATGTCGATTGGGGCGCGGCAACTATTCTCACTTTTCTCATCGTCTTCGATCTTGAAACCTTTCGTCCTCTTCCCGGTCCCCGTTGAGTAGGACGCTAAATAATGCTAGCTCAGGCCAACTGTTCCGTTTTCCGTTTTTCTCATTCAGCAAATTATCTAGTGCATGTGTTGAATTCGTTTGTTTTTCGTGATCGCCCTTTGGTGTTTATTACAACAATAAGCTGTCTGTAATAAAGAACACTTGACTTACAACTATCATTGGTGACGAGGCCTTTACGGTGGGTATAGAGTAGCGAACTACAGGGCGTGGTCCCACTTGCTTGAACACGTCCTGGTATGTATCCTGATTTTGGGTGCCTGTACTGTTTTCTAAGATCGGCCAGTCACCCAGGTTGTACTTCTGTAAGATTTTTTTTGTCGAGCTTTTGAGTGCTTCTTTGTCTCCGGCTGCGAGCAAACGGTTAGTTTTGAAAGAAATAAGATAATACCTCGCTGACGCAGAAAACGTCAGGGAGGTATTTTACTGCACTCTTCGACAACAGGCATGCTCGGCAGTATAATTGTCACAATCCGCTTATGAGGCAACGCTGCAGCAGTAAGCAAATGGCGCACGAAGAAACTTCCAAGGCTTTGCAAGGAGTACAAGGCACTGGTTCTAAAATAAAATAAAAAAATATGGGAGCCTAAACTTTAACGGTACAATCACAAATCAGTATTTTTAGCAAGGCTGTTTCTTGGGATGTTTGGTGGTGTTTGCTTATTTTCGCGAAGTCTCAAACGCAGGCTCTGTAGCGTTTCACAATGCTGCTGGTGTATTGGTGGTACAGTTTATGAAACTGTTGAACGTTTATCTGACCTCGACCTGTGCTGACAGGATCAATGGTGTCTATTTACAGAGACAGGGTGTCTGGACAGGGCTCCGCTAAACTGCGGTCCTTAGAGACCCGTTTTTAGCCCATTTTGAAAAGCTGATTGCTGCCCACTTACATGAGTAAAGGTTTTAAAGGTATTTCGTTACGTTGACAATCTCGCGCCATACAGAACAGCCAGAGAGGAGTACCCAACACCACACAAATCCCTCAATAAGTTAGAAGAGAACATCCTTAGGAGACTACACATACCCAACACCAGCTAAATTACACCTGTGGTACCCTACACTATACTCTCCGCAGTGCCCACACTGTGGAGAGGTAGCTAACCTCTACCATATGGTGTGGGCATGCCAATTTAATCCCTTAGTTGACCCCATTCCCAACCCCTCGGAGGAGCAGTGGGAGGCTATTCTGCTCAGCGATGATCCTGACCGTCAGCACTAGCTGGTGGGGAGGGCCAGCGCAGCAGCAGCAGCCAATGGACTACCGGACTAGGCGGCCCATCCACATGTTCTGAGAATACTGAATAAATAAAGATGTTTTCAATCAATCAATCAATCGTTACGTTGATTTTTTTTTATTGTAGTCGACAATAGTGCATCGAGCGTTGAACGTGAGCTTACCCTCATTCTAAACTTTTTGAAAGTGTATTTCCAACCACTTTAGGTAACCCATGATCTACCTGCGGACGACAAAATGCATTGTTCAGATTTCAAAGTAACATCCTCGGCTACCCAAGTGAGCTGGTACTACCACACTATAGGGCTAACAAACCATCCTGTCATATTCATTATCCCACACGAAACTTGTCAAAAGGACAATAGTCAACCTGTGCTTTACCTGCGCCACGAAAAAATCTCGTCCCCTCTTAGTGCCCACCAGCCTTAGCGAGCAGGCCAGTCGCCTTTCTGACACTGGTTATCCCAAAGATGTGCTTATTTCGATGGCAAAAGGCTTGGAGAACAAGCGGCGAGGGATCTGTTCGGAGCAGCCCACAGATAGTTGAATGACAGCAGTAGTTCCGTATATGCATGAAATTTCACACGGGCTCAAGAGAGTGGTCAAGAAGGCAAATTTGAGGCTGGTTTTGTCTGCCCCAGGTCAGTCAGAATTGCGCAGAATTACAGACCCGGTTCCAAACGGCCCAAAGAGATGCACTTAGACGCAAAAAAGCAAATTTGTTATGTGCACACAAAGGGCGGTATACCGTATTCTTTTTGTTTGTGGTCGAGTATACATAGGACAAACGGGCCGTTGTTTAAATAAAGACTGGCAGAACACAAAGACTGCCATGATAGTAGAACCTGTAAGTCATTGTTTGAACAGTGCACTGTTGAAGCAAGAAGCAGAACTCGTTGTATACGGGAACTTATCGAAGCACTATTGATTCCGACGAATGCAGTTGTGTGTGCCGGGACTACGTCGGTGAATTTGTCAAATAGGAAATCGCGTTCCACGATGTTCATGGTATGAGTGAGCAGTGAGTGTGTGAACTTATTTCTCTTTCTTGGGGCGCCTTCATCTGCATATATGCTTCCGTGCTCCTGTACCTCTTTGACGTCCCTGTCTTTTTTGCGCTTGAGGCCTCGCCAAAATTAGAGGTATTTTTACTTTGTTTTTGTGGTTTCCTACCCCTATGGAAATAACCGCACATTTTTTTTTAAACAGTTCAACAGTTTTGCAAAGTCATCTTCAACTTACTTGTTGACACATTGACTAATTGAAGCCGAACGCTGAAAGTTATAAATGGTTTCGAGTTTTACTTATTATACAGACCAAAACATGTGGGGTGCGTAAGGCAAGCTACTCATAACAGCTCTCATCTGGTATCACTCACGTCTGGTCGACGTCCATAGTTCTTTTGACCCTGGTTACGCTTAGCTAAAATATCCTGGAGATCAAAGCTGCTTACCGCAGAAATGGTAAATCCTCCCTTTCGTCCTAAATACTCACCACCTTTCATGGTGCATGATTTGTAAGCCTTGATCAGTTTATCTGTGGCGTTGAATGATTCTTCGGGTGGATCAGGAGCACAGTCCAAAAGCGCTGCATCAAAAAATATTTATCGCAAAATTAACAGTGAACCAAAAACAGATCCATTGATTATCTTAGAAGTACTGTGATTAAGGCTTTGTACATACGCATTGCAACCTACCCACGGCGACTTGGTTATGAAATGTTTTACAAACAACTATGTGACTACTCACCTACAAGATCTGTTAAGGCTTTCTTCTTCAGGTCGACTTGCTTCAGCTCTCTGCTTCCGGACCACTTTGCACAAACATAGTCATAAAAGTCTTCGCAGGGTCCACATACACCCATTTGGGATTTAATCTCGTCAGCTGTTTTGGAATACCATTATTAGTTACTTTGGAAGAAGGCTGATTAAAACACACACATTAAAATAGTGTTGCCCATAAAAGTCCTTTCAGGATATCCTGGAATACCTTGCAGAACGAGCAAACCAAACTTTACAAAAGGTGACAAAAAGTAAAAAGGAAATTTCATTTATATTGACAAAAGAGGTGTATGTTACGTTGCATGAAATATTGTTTTTAATAACGCTGCACTGCGGGGCCTAAAAGCAACTTTAACATTATACATGGTGCATCACGATGACTTACCAACTCTAATACACTCATCTGTACAACATACTTGATCTTTGTTTTCTCGGACTGCTTCACCGGAAAAAGGTAAGTATACACAAATAATACATCACTCACTTTATGGCTCAGGCAACAAATGCGTTTCCACAGATGAATGATTTAAGACTAATATTCGTATTGCATACTTGTTACCGCACGTTATTGCGACTCTTCAAACGTGTTTAATACTGTTGGAGGCAAAAGGGCCAAAACGTTCTGTGAGAGTTCCTACGTACGTGTAACCTTCAGCTGAGTGGCACCGCAGAACCGGTAAACGGGCCCTTAAAGCTGTTTCCGTTCAAATACTTTCAATGGAAAGTTGAATAGCCAAGTTAGTATATTGAGGTATTGTACCATTTGACCTAATGTGTTTCATTTCGCGTGTGGGTATGTTCGGCTACTTAACGTCAGCCTCTAGCATCGCTAGCATTTCCCTAAATAAGTTAAAACCATTGCGCCTTTTCGGGAGCAGGGTACGAATTTTTATTTGCTGCATTTATTAACAGGATAGCGGCAAGGGCACCATTCTGCAGAAAATAAGGCCGTGTGAGAGAAACATTAGCATGGCGCTGGCAGGTAGGTGACAGTTGGCAGGTGAGGGCTGTGCACTAATTTCTCGATAACTTGTGTGTCTTAACGAGATCACACGCTGTCACAAAGTTGAGAGGAGCTGCTGACTGCGGTTGCTTATCTGGGGCGATATATGGTGGGATAACAATCAGCCTTCCAATTTTATTTCTTGGATACCGAGTCAATTACGTAACCTTTAGACGTGGCTGTCACGTTCGTACGGCTTGGTTAAAGCGCTGCGTTATATCGATGCACAGTGGTCCCCTACAATCTGTATAGCTCGATACCGTGGTAGCTTAGGACTATATGCTATTAAGAATGCGGGAGATAATATAGGCACTAGCCACACACTCCAGAATTCTTTCACGAATGCTTCGCATGTTGTCCCACCCCCTCCACGCGGTACGCCGGCCTGCGCATCCGTGTTTCAACAGCATAGAAGGTGCGACTCTTACAATGGAATTCCTCTGCGTTTCACCCTATAGCCGCCGCCATCCTCCGCTTCTAGTCGAGCCGGGTGACCGACGACCGGCGGGCTCCTGCCACGGGCCCTTCTGCTACGACAGCGAGGAGGTTGGTCGCATGTTGCGGACTTGCCCATAACGACGCGCCAGAATTCGATAACTTTGATCCGCGGTCTCCTTCTCGTTGAAATGGCGAAAGTCTCCGTGAAATTAAGTAATATCTATCGACTTATGCTGGGTTCACTGACGCGTCCCACCACGTGTCTCGTGTGATTACAGCAATTCGGTATAGTTTTCTGAAACAACTTCATATTACAAACCATCTTTCCGTTTACTGAGCTCCGTCAGAGTCAAGGCCGCTGAGGAGCGAAATGTCGAACATATCGTCGGAAGAAGCCTGTCAGACGGAGCTAAGCATTATTGAACATCTGTAAGCAACTTCAGATTACCTGTCACTACTGAAGAATTTGCTGTTATTGCGTTAGCTGATATAAGAGAGGACTACTCGATCGGGAGTAGTGCCCTAAAAGACTGAATAAATTTTCAAATGAATGGAGTGCGCGTCAAATTCGCTTTTGCTACTTGGTTTTATTTCCGCATTGTTCTGGAGATGTCATATTCGAACGGACGTCTTTAAGCTAGCAGCACGATTGTCAGTTCGCGAAAATTGCTAGCCTGGCGTTTTCGCTGAACCAAACTATTTCACGAGTCGATGCCGACGAGTCACAAATGCTTACATTGCTTCTTGCTGCTGCCGACTTGACGGTTCCCCGCAGTGCACAATTGAGTTACTCTGCGACAGCGACCTAAGAAAAGAGGAGACCGTAATGCCTTCTTCTTTAGGAAGAGATCGGCGCTTCAAGAGAGCTTGTTTGTTTACGGATCGTTGTTTGTTGTCTGCTCGTTGCAATAACCGGGTTAATTCTTTGTCTGGGACGTAGGCTGCATACCATAAATACCCTGCACCTCGTGTATAAACGGGCTTCTCATCATATACGGCTGAGGCGTGAGTCTCTTCTCTCCTTCTCGGCGGCCGCCTCGGCCATGACGCAACGTTGGTGTACAAGTATGGGATAGGCCTTGCAGTACTGCGAGTTAAGTGTTAATGAACAGCGCAGTAACGTGCGGAAATATCCATACAATAATATGCACATAAGTTATCCGATAGCATCCGTCATTACCTCCTCGAAGCTTTTTTTGTAATGAGTGACAGCATAATTTTCCTCGACGTCGACGCATTATTTTTCAACTTTAGCCATTGTCTGCAAAGTTTTCAAGTCGTAAAGTGAGGTCGTTGACTGAGATCGTCGTCACCTGAGGAGCCACACCTGCGGACATGCTGCCGGTTCATCACTGAAAGTCAGCGAGTGGAACAATTTCGTCCAGTGAACTTTTTCTTCGAGAAGTGGCAAGTATTTGAGCAACAGAAGCGTCAAGCTACCAGTGCGCGGCGCCTTGTCGTGGCTGACGACATACGAACGCCGTAATTTGTTCTTGTTGTCGCCTTCCTATAACAAAGGTTGACAAGGGAGGAAAATCTTTTCTACGTATGTTACGTGTGTCGTCGTGGACAATAAGTCGCATTGTATCAATTTTCGTCGCGTTCCGAGGCATTTTTATAACAACGAAGAATAGAAATTCTCACCAGCAACATCGGCATGCATTGTTCTTTTGAAGTTAGTTTCATACCATATGCAGTTTCTTATCGCCAAGCGGCCCAGTCAGGGGGCCGAGCTCGAGGGAGCACCGCGCGTACACGTCTTCAGTCCGTGGAGGCCGAGGAGCGACTGACGCTAAGCGAGTGAATCCGAATTTGAGGATGTGCGAGCGACACGCAGCTAGTAAGTCTGGAGTGACACGCGCTTCTGCAGCGCATTTCCTGGTGACAACCACGACGACACAAACTGTGATACGCGCCACACATTAGCTGCAGCTGCGAGGCCGCTCCGCTTTGTCATTATTGGCTAAGATCGTTTTGGGACGTCAAACCTCATAAACCAAACCAATCTCATTGGTTAAAACGCGCGACGCGGAGCAACACCACCTAGGCTGGCGGCCTCGTTACCGTTTTCTTTGCGCTTCAAGCTCATGGATCGGGCATAAATACTACCGGCTACGGCGTAGCCCCAGTCTAAGGGGCAATATGTTTTAACATTCTCAACCACGCCACAGAAGGGAAGCGCGTCCCAACGTTGATGCCGTTGAACGCGCAGAGCAAAAATGGTGGCATGGTGGCATGAGACACGATCCACTGCCACCATGGTACATATATGTACCATGGTGTTAGTGGATCGTGTCCCAATGCAATTTCAGAGAGGCATTAGGTATTCCTAGTTCTTGGCATTTATTCTCAAATCGAAGTAACAAGGATTTGATTAACTGGGTTCTGTTGTTGAACAATTCTCTAGAGGCGCACTTAGTTGTAATAGGGTAGCATATATGTTTTGTTAGGGAGCGTATTTTCAGAATATTTGAAAATATAAGCATGATCCTTCTATATCCTAGGGAGAGTTCGTTTGTGTTCACATAAAGACTGTTTATAGGTGATGTCCTATAAGACCTAGTTAAAAGATGCACATCTGAATTATTTACAGGGTCGAAGCGCTTTAGATATGAAGGTCTTGCTAACCCGTATACTATGCAACCATAATATAGGCAAGATCGAACGACAGAAGGGTAGATGTGCAAAAGGCAAGTCCGGTCAGACACCCAGTGTTTGCGTCACAGAACTTTGAGAGATTTCGCAGCTCTTTTAAGCGTGTTTATACGAGAACGGAAAGAGAGCTTCCTGCCAAAGGCTAAACTTAGAAATTTATGTTCATGTTTTGCTGGTAGTGTGATTTCATTTAGGCATATGGTGGGGTCTGTATGCAGCCCTCGTCTAAGAGAAAAGAGAACAGCTACATATTTTTGTGCGGAAAATATGAAACCTTTGCTATCAGCTCATGATGCCAGCTTACTTACCGTCAGCTGAATCTGTCTTTCACACGTTGATATGTTAGATGATGGGTAAGCAATTTGCAAGTTCTCTACGTAAACCGAGTACATAATGGACTTCGGTATTATGTTTGCTGGTTGGTTTGTAGGGTTTAACGTCCCAAAGCAACTCAGGCTATGAGAGACGCCGTAGTGGAGGACTTCGGAAATTTCGGCGACCTGAGGTTCTATAACGTGCACTGACATCGCACAGCACACGGGCGCCTTGCTTTTCGCCTCCATCGAAAAGCGGCCGCCGAGGCCGGGATTCGATCCCGCGTCCTTGGGAACAGTAGTCGAGCGCCGTAACCACTGCGCCACCCCGACGGGGTGTATTATGTTTGCTATAGAACTCATTTTTAGTATAGAAGTGTAGTACTTATCATGGACCCCTGAGGCACACCATTTTCTCGCGTGAATTATTTAAAAGGGTAGAGCCAGGACGTACTTGAAATTACCGGCCACGCAGAAAGTTCCCAGATATTTTAGCCTTCTGCCAGGACAGCCACGCTCTCCTAAATTATGCAGGATTCCGAACCTTCACGTAGTATGATAGGCTTTTTCGTGATCAAAAAAGATGGCAAGGCCGTGTTGCTTACGTATAAACGATTCTCAAATTGCATTTTTTGACGTGGACAAGATGATCAGTAGAGGAACATGTTTTCTAGAAACGGCACTCGTGAATGTCAAGCAGGTTTTGTGATTTGAGAACACCAATCTTATATTCAAAATACTTTTTAAACACTTCGCAAGACAGCTCCTTGAAGCTATTGGCCTAAAACTGCCTGGGGAGTTCAGCGACTTCCTAGGCTTCAAAAGTGGCATGTACTATTATAGCTTTCTTCCAGGTCTCAGGAATTTTCCCGGATATCCAGATTTTATTAAAGAGTTTCAACAATGCGTGTAAAGAGGTCTCAGATAAATGAGCTAACATCATCTTAGCCTGATGCAGTGTGTTTGCCGGCTAATAGTACTGTATTTCTTCTAGTGTAATTAAAGGATTAAGAGGCTGATTTGCGCTACCAGTCTTTATAAGTTTTTGTTTTTCAGCGGTTATTTGATTTGTACTTTAGAAAGGGTATGTAGAGTGTGTAGAACTGAAACCTGCAGCAAAATGGTCCCCCAGTGTCTCTGCTTTTTCCTCTATAATTGTTTGTATACCAGGAGTTGCCAAAGTGGAAATATAAAGGTGAGCCTTTTCCATCCAGTTTATAAACTTTCTCCCACATGTTTTTGGATCTAACCGAGTTGTTGATGGAAGACACATAGTTCTGTCATTATTGGTTTTCTGCCGTGCGGCCGACATACCCCGCTTAGCTTTCACCTTCTTGAATTTTGTAACATTTTCAAGTGTTGGGTAGCTCCAGGCTTTATTTTGTTCCTTTGATGCTTTTCTACATTCTTGCATGTACCAAGCTTTACGATTCTTTCTTACCACTCCAAAATTACGGGAATGGCTAGGTGAGCAGCGGCAGTATTACATGCTGTGAATATTTCATTTTATATTTCAGCAAAATTTTTGGTAAAGATTTTTCTAGGGCAGCCTTTTCACGGAAGAGCGCCCAGTCGGTCAAATCCAGCTTCCAACGCTGCGGTTTTGCAAACGTGATTGTTGGTGGTGATGACTGATAAAAAAAGGAAGATGATCGCTCTCATAAGGGTTGCCAAGAACAGCCCTTTAAAATCGGTAAAAACACTTGGTGAACAAACAAGCAATACGGGAAAACGTATGTTTTATCGTATTCAGCAGGCAGACATTGTTGCGCAGAATAAAATATCCCAAATTCCGGCCTTTGACGCTCGTTTGTTCACTTCACCGATAAATAGCAGTGAAGATTAAAATCCACAACTAAAAAAGATGGCTCGAGTAGTTGTATTAAACGTGTTTCGAAATCCTGAAGTGTGGCAGTTAGGTGAGGTTCAATGTATATGAAGCATATTGTTATCGTTCTAAAATAGAGCTCTGTGACCGCAAATGCTTTGTATGAGGTTTTAAGGTTAATTTTTTGAGTTGCGGCACCGCCTTGGACCACGATAGCAGCACCTCCAGACAGCCTGCTTGAGTTGTTTCGGTCGCAGAAAAACCCTGGACTTTTTAAGAATGTTTTTTTTTTATGTTTTCGTAAGTTCGTTTACTGGGAACACAGTGGTACCATCGAGAATACATTTTAGATTCTGTTATACTGATGTAGTTGTTAAACGTCCACGGCAGTTCCAGTGAACTAGAAACTCCATAGTTATATGTTATTTGGGAATAGGGTTAAAAGCCCAATATTGTGGGTTCTTAGTACCGGTTATGGAGATATTCTCCCTTCTTTTTCTCTCAAGGGAGCTTTGCCGCCTAATCAGCGGGAGTGAAGAAGTTCTGTCCATCGCAACTCAAGATACGGTGGACAACTGTGCAGAAGGCACATGTTTATCTGTTTTACACCTTGCCTCATGTGTGGAGGCCTTGAGACTGGCTGAGCTGGAGGTCCGCGCAGCCTGCTTTGCAGGTGATTGGACAGTGCTAGCTGTTATCACGCAGATCCCAGATGACGCTGCCCCGGCCTCACTATGTGTTGCTTGGGCAGGCACAGATGACTGATGTGGATCCGCACACTGCTGTGTCACACTGTAGTAGGATGGGTTTTCTGGCAATGATAGTCTCTTCCGTGCTTCCACATGTTATATTTTCCGTGACTGGTGAGTCGATTTTGTCACGTTACCTGTTACCTGTCTTAAAATTACTTTTCTTTGTGTTTGCCTACAATAATTGTGTGTGTGACGTCAACAGGGACGTACGTGTCGCGTGCTTTAACCGTAAAACTCTCTTGATGAGCCCAACGAATTCGGTCTGCTTCGAAATGGATAGGGAGCCCAATCCTTCGCGGCGGTTGTCGGTGGCTGAAACCCACATACCACGCCAAGCAGCGAAAACAACGGTGGTCCACAGGACTGCGTCCACGTGACCTACATTTAAAATCTGCTAAGGTGCCGCCAAACTAGTCCTTTCAGATGTTTTTCTAGGTGTAGCCACATTGAACCTCTGCAACCAATAGTAGGGGGAACAATAATTGGCGTACTCGGTTCAACCAATACGTCTAATATGCGAAAACTATTAGAAAACTTCATGTTTATTTCGTTTCGTCTTTAGAAATTACAAGTGTGCACCGTCTGAGCAGTTCAAGCAACATAAATCAAGAAAATTGTCAATATAGATGCACTTACGATGCGCTAATATAAAACCAAATGCACCAATATCCTTATATAAACTACTAATTAAAATTAAAAACTCACCCGGTTGCAGGAAAATTCCCATCCATAGGATCCCAGTCATAATTTGACGAAACATCGCTCCCTGTGGCAAGTACATCACATGTCATAAATTTGCATCTTGAAGTTGTATAAAGAGAACATATTTCAAAACCTCGTCAGGGGTCGCATCTGCCATGATCAGTGCCTTCGGTCATCTAAATATTATCAAGCAATCGGAAGTGCTCTCCGAATCAGCGACGCATGGAGACGTCGCTAGCGACTGCACCGGCGCGCTCCACTCTTAACTGAGGGTCTCAACCCAAATCGCCCATTGAAACCACCTTGTTGGGTCATGGACAAAAAAAGAGATGGCTCCAGATCACCGACTCCATTTCGCCGTTACTTCAATCAAGTACCTGGTGGTGTGTGTGTGTGTGTGTGTGTGTGTGTGTGTGCGTGTGTCTGTCTGTCTGTCTGTCTGTCTGTCTGTCTGTCTGTCTGTCTGTCT
>JAJIZL010029429.1:19754-34251 GCA_023969395.1 Amblyomma maculatum
TGTCATGTTCATCTCTTGTCCTGTGATTTCGCACGTATAAAACCGTTCTAATGGAAGACAGTCAACTATTTTTAAACGTGATGACGTCAGTCTCTGGAGATGCATGCTCGAAAAAGTAAGTGAAATGTGTTGTTTATGTCTTTTCTCCAAGTACCCTTCTGTTCTCCTTACATTTTTTAAGTGTTTTTAAGTTGTTGTATTTTTTGCCATTAAGTAACTTGTAACAACTGCGTTCTAAATGTGCGTATATCGCACAAAATAAATGTCCTTCTTTACAACGCAATCTTCGCATGCTCACGAAAGACACTGTGCTAAAAACAAATATCTTGCTGTCTACTGCGCGTGTGATGTTTTTCATTCATGCCTGTCACATTGATTTTTGTTTTAGCGTAAAATCGCCCTAAATAACAATACACCTCGTATGTTTAAAGCGTGAGCGAAAGCGGCGCCGTTTCACACGCAGAAAACAAGGATTCCAGCTGCGCGCCATTAACGCGGTGACGAGCCTATGCAGCGGACGTACCAAAATGGCGGCGGTGGCCCGCGACGTGTCGCCCCCGTGAACAGAGACGCGGTAATATTGAGGAAATTTAGCACTTACTTGCTAGCAGCGCCCGCCAGTAGAGCTAGTAATCACGCATCCTGGCACCTATTGTTATAAATGCACTTCCCTCATATACAAGCTTCAGCTCACCACCCCGCTCTATCTTCCTAACATCCAGCTACGCCTTCTCAATTTCCAGAGTCCGTAATTCTTCAGGGACTAGAAGTGTACACAACACAGAACGAAAACGCGAAGCAAAATTAAGCCTCCATCCATCACCTAATCAGTCACTTCCACCCTCCAGGAAGTCACTACTCATTTCATACTTCTGCACTGCTTCCAAATGCACCCACCAGAAACCCATGCAGAAGTGGAAGGAAATAGCGCAGCGACAATTAACCAGAATAAAATTCAGAGAAATCTGAAAGCAAAGGCAGAACAAAAACTTCTAAAGCAGATTTATAGCATCATGTCCTATCTCCACCGGTCTCTTTTCTTTAGCAGATATATAAATAATAATCAAAGTGACTATATTGAATCGGCTACATGAAGTTGCATTTATTGAAAGATCATTTCTTGTTTCGCGGTTCTTTTGTTTGTTATAGTTTTGGTATACGAGAGACCTTGGTCAGGTGTTCCTAACACATTTTGCCTGTTCTGCAAACATTTGATTACTTGCTTTAAAGAAACAAAAAAAAAAGTTCACTTCATTTTACATGAAAATTCGAAACTGACGCCTTAATTGTCCCGTGGCTGCAGTTTTCTCTTATTCTCATTTCTTGTAAGAATACGCCGGAGCTTCAAAATGTATCTTTAAAATGTCCTGCAGCTGTGAAAATACTATTTCCGTGCGCTTAAAGTGGACAGGGAAGTCAATTCAGTGAATATTGTGTAGGTCATTCAAACGTTTGTATTTTCCGGTTAAGAGATTAAGGAAACTATTTCTTCTTCTTTAATTCTTGCAAAGGTGTATACCTTGTTCATTCAAGCGTAAATATTTGATATCTTTCTCTGAGTAGGAAAATCAATTCATCTAAAAGAAAAGCAAAAATTACTCTGGAGATGACAAAAAGTTCGCATAGCCAAAATTCGGCTGTCATTGAACGTCAGAGCACATAAAAAAATACAACTGCTAGAGATGGTTAGCTATTCACAGAAAAAAACGGCATGCATAAAAATCCTGTCCTAAAATTATACTCATGTTGTTCAACGTTGTCAAAGCATTTATAACGAGAACACGTATTATTGTAATCCCTTATTTATTTTTATATAATAGTATTATTACTGTAATTATTATCTGATGACATCTGATTTTCCCTGCTTTTATTATATGCAAACCAATAGGCTTTTGTGCGCGCTTGTATGTTTTGCATGCGGGAAGAAAATATCTCTTTACATAGCTATCCACCGTACGCTATGGAGAGGGATTTACTTCAGAAATCCGTCTTGGTTGGTGCTCTCTTCCTTTAACTTAAATTACCAACCTCGCTTACTACCACGTGCTAGTTTATCTCCGAGTTTGTCTAATAATTAAATTACCCGTTTTGTAAACACCTACTATATAGCTGTTCATTAGGATGTGCTACCGTGAGAAGACGTCGTGCTTTCTAATGTTTTTGCATAATCAAACATGACAGGTCCAATGTTAATCACATTTTGAAGTGAGAAATGTTAGCCCACTCAGACATAGTAAAATTTTTCAGCAATTTTGTAGGATTGTTAAAGGCATGTCTTCAGGTAAATATTCAATATATTATATTAGCCACTTCTAAAGAATTGGCATGCTGAAAATTTAAGAGGTGCATACTTTAAAACGACGAGCCGACCACTCCGACTATAACGTGCGCAAAAGCAAAAACAGAGCACAGCTTTTAGCCATCAGTTATTTGAATTCCGGAAATAATCAACGCATTCGTACCAGACCGCATATGAGTTAGTTTTCCCTTCAAGTTCTTGGATAAAATGAATTATTTTACTTGGAGCAATTGAGGGCATGAAAACATGCACAATTTCATAACGTATTCGTGGTATACTCCGCATATACGGTGTCGTAATCAGAATGATTGTGTGTACGCTTCTTTTTTATGTTAAAGGTATTATTTACAAAGTATATACGTGCATGGCTTTCTTCAAAGCTTCATCGATAACCTATTTCCACATTGTCTCGACAGGCCGTCCATTGAACTCTTAAGAGATACTGGTGGTTCCTCTGTTTGACAGTGCACCCGGATCTTCCAAGCGCGACGTTAATATGGTTTTCCCGGAACGGCTCATAAGGACCCCGTATTATATCATAATTTAAAATGACTTTGGTAGCGTTCCTGCGGCAGGATTTTGACGGTGCCTGCTGAATATACACTAATGTTTTTGCAATATCAGAGCGCAATGTTTGCATGTCTTTATATGAAGAATTTTGTTTCTTTCTTTCAAGGGAGGATTTAAATTCCTACACAGTGCGAAAAGTGGAATAGGTCGTGCTTACTGTGTGAGTCTTCATCGGTGCAAGGTGTTCTGTATACAGCACTTATCGGTATCCTTGTCTAGCTCTAAGCCTTTTATCCTGAAGAAGCGGATCTTCGATGAGTTTTCGCCGTAGCAATATAAGTGAAGAAATGAGCTCGAGGTCAAATTTTCCACCTTTATTTCAGTTTTATTATTCAGCTTTGTTTATTTTAAAACCGGCTGGGAGGAAAGATCGTCTGCCTTTCCGAAGACAATGAAATAACAAGGATAAACATCGTACATCAAAGTTGTTTGGTGTCAACTAGGACGAGGCACGCGACGAACGGGGAAGTGTGTTCTTTGTTTTGACCTTTTGATGATATCGCGCTATGGTCTAATTCCTGCTCGTCAAGGTTGTTTTATGTAGCAAGGTCTTGGTGTCATATTACCATTTCGTTTTCGTCGTATTTATTCCCGACAAACTCTTTTTCAGCATGCTTCTATTCTTGAACCACACATAACTCTTCTGTGAAATGCAATGAAATTCGCAGCATGAAGATTAAAAGCATTCTGCAATATTTTTGCTAGTGGCGCAAAAGATGCTCCTGTTGTGATCCCTATAATTTTAAGTTTGTATTATTCGCGAATATTACGGTGAGACAAATAGCTTTCCAGTACCGCTCGTCTCCATCGATCAGACGAGCACCTGCATGCAGGGTGTTTCACGTGCAGTAGTGCAGAGTAGAGCGCACCCTCTGCATGAATCCAATGAGGAAAAGCACGTGTGTTTATAGTGCGCAAGACCAGACTGCTGGACCGATGTTCTATCTCTCTCGACGTCCTCCGGTCGCTGTATCTAAAGTCGTCTCGTTGGCGCATCCTCGTATTAAACAGGAACATGCTCATATTCCTTGCATTTGGGGGGTAAGGTGCTCCCAGTTTATCAACGCAGAATTCCGGGCCAGAACCTTGCCGTCAGAGTCGATTATGCCTGATTAACTGAGCCCAAGTAGTTCGTCTCTGCTCGTTTCCATTATCAGTTGCGACTTCACTCGGCAACGCTACCTCCCCATCTTCTGTGACAACGCCGAACAAGGCGTCGACGACTGGAGTTCGACATATTAGCGCCTCAGACGAAATAACAACTCGGACGATACTTTGGAACTTTCGACTGTCTTCTTCTACCTTGAAGATGTTGCCTCCACTTGTTTCGGAACCATGAAGCGGTCCTGCCCATTTGGTCGGCATTCCGAACCGCGTTCGCAGAAGCATTCGGCAAGCCTGTAATTAGCAAATTTCGAGCTTACGACGACTCCGCGGTCGCACTAAGACGTTCACCCGTTATACTGAGGACGTTGTAGACCTTTGTCATCGGATCAGCCCTTCGATGTCTAAAGCCGACAAAATCAATTACATCATGAAAGGGATCGAGGGCAACGTTTTCCCGATCCTCCTTGCCAAGAATCTTCAGACAGCTGCTAAGCTCACCACTCTCTGCCTCAGCTGCGACGAGCTGTATAGGCAGTATGCGCTTCAACCCGACGTCTGAACACTGGGGAACCGCTTTCCGGTTTGTTGATAGCCTCGACCAGTCTTCCCGGCTTTCCGAGCTCAATGACTTCATTCGGGAAGAGGTTGCCCGGCAGTTATTCCTCTAGCCGTCCGTCCTTCGGCCTCCAGATCCCGTTCCTCCACCGATACGCAGTGCCATCCAGGAGCAGATCGCGGAGGTGCTTCTCTCTGTTTCTCCACCTGTCACGAAAATGCGCACCCCATGCTGCGGTTCTGCAACAGCCGCCACAACCTCCAATATCTTCAGTATACGGCCCCGTGGACACCTACTGTTTTCGCATCCAACCTTTCACTCCACTGCCGACACCACCACGGCTACCGGTGCTGGTGTAAACTTACTAACATACGTAAAGTTACTGTAAAATTGTGTAAAGTTACTAACATACAAATCACTTGTCAGGTCTAAACTAGACTTTGCATCCCCTATTTGGAACCCTCATCAAGATTATCTGATTAATGGCCTCGAATCCTTTCAAAATCACGCCGCTCGTTCTATTCATTCATCATAATCCGATGATATCAAGGAGGAAACGCATCCGGAATATCGCCCGTATCGCTCCGCCGTTGTATAGCCAGCCTGTCATTAATTTTTTTTTTTTTTTTTTTCACGGCCCCATGCGCATTGCTTCTCATATTCTTCCTCCCGCGCGCATATCTCATCGCACCAGCCATCAGTTACAAGCTGCCCGTCCACGTTCACGGACCGTCATGTTTTCAAATTATTTTCTTCCTCGTGCAGCTGCAGACTGGAACGGCCTTCCAGAGAGCATTACTGCCATCATTTGCTCACATCAGTTTTTTGAAAATGTAAAAACTTTTCTGCTGTTGTAGATATGTACTTGTCAATTTTGCCACCCTTTATGTGACACCCCTTTCAGGGGGTCTTTAATTCATTAAAATGAAATGAAACAGTATTGCAGCGAAGCATATTTATTTATTGATTTATTGACTTATTTGTTTATAATACACCCCAAATGCACCAGGTGTGGGCAGATGCATGAGGATAGCAGTATAACATCAAAGTAGTATGTTGATTAATACACCAATAAATTATTTTCTCGGTGGATCCTAGCATTTCTGCACGGAAGTTTCTTGTTCGAGTTTTCGTCGTAAAGTTATATTGCTGTCATTATTGTTTTGATTGTGGCAGTCGGACCTTTCCCCTGCAGGTTCCGACCTTCGTAACCACCTGATTTTCGCATAAGCCGTTTATGTCTTGTACCTCAAAGGCTCGCCTTTCAGGTGCGAGAAATAAAAGTAATTTAAATGCATACATGATGCTTTTTCTCTCCGCCCTGTGCTTTTTCGGATGGCATAATCTGGCACAAGATGCCTTTTCAAGGTATCACGATTCCACGCCACGGGGTAGTAAAAAAAAATTATTCGTTCCGTTGAATTTCAAAAATCCCTAATACAGTTTTACTTTAGACACACGACATCAGTCCCTTTTTTATCAGTTGAAGAGCTTAGAAACTTGTTGGGGTGCATAAGTCAACGTTCAGCACTCTTGGGCGCTGCTTGGAGGCTTTGGAGGCATCAGGTTGCAGGTGTCCTTCACATTTCCGTGGCAGCCAAAAGTTGTGTTGAAGTCTTGGTACTGAGATGTTATCTCATTCAAACTGAAAAAAATAAAAAGATAGAAATGAATATGTTTACGCTAATGCAAAGGGAATCCTGCTAGGCGTAAGGGTTCAAAAATTTCGAAACGCATGTATGAATTCCCGTGGTGCATCGCAAAGCATTGGGCTGCACGTGCGGCTAATATACTGCAATAAAAGCCTAGTGTCAGTAATATAAAATAGCAAAATAATTATTTAGATTTAGAAAGCAGCCGTGAAGAAAACTTTAGTTGTGGCTTAGCTCTGGTTAACCTTAGTTGAATTGCGAAAGCAACAGCGGAAGCTTGTTTTGCCTGGTACATTATTCCCCTATCACGCCCTATCAGTGTAAGGCACTACATTATTGGGGACACTTAAGCTCATCATTTAGGGGTATGACGCGAAAGCGTAAGCTATCAGCCCACATATAAAGTCACGCTTCAACCAAGCCGTATGGACGTGCCTGCGTGTCGTAGGGGTAACGAGAATGCACACGGTCTGGCAGGCTGGTTCTGATATCACCCTCCCGTATGAAAGGAGCAACACGATTTGGCAGCTCCTGCCCGGGGCATAGGGGCAACGTGAATTCAAATGTCATGGCAGGCTGAATTTTTATGAGGAGACTGTAGCTACGCCTCTTCACGGCGTAGCTGCGGCCACCCGAGGACGCGCTGTGGCTGTCGTAGTATTGCTTCCGCAATAAAAGAGGCATCTGGCAGTGCAGTGCTGCATACTCTTGCCACCTTCCAGGTTGTACATAATATCTATTTGCTATGGTTGGTTCACGGAACCTCCACCTGTCCTCTGCACCAAATGGTAGATGACAAACAGGAGAAATATTCATCTCCAAACTAGGGGAGATGAGGGAGAGCGATCAAAGGATGACTGCCACGGGTAGAAACTGTCTCATCCTAATGCCTCGAAAAAAAAAAGAAACTGACCTTGTAAAATAATAATGACAGTAATGATTAAGAATGGCTCAGATAACAATGAAAATTATTACCAAAGAGACAGTAAAAAATTACAGAAAAGGCTTTTGACAATTCGCTGAAGAAAGTTGAGCCAAGAACTTCGGAGGGCACTTAAGCTTCGCCTTTAAATATATGGCGCGACAGCGGTGACCAGACGCGTCTGCTCGAACTCTTGAGGATCCTGCTTCACGTGCATGCACTTTGTAGTTCTGTTTATAACTAATCCCTGAATTTGTGCTTTTATTGTGTACCATATTTCATTATCACATACGCTACAACATTGGGGTGACCGGTCCGAGTTGTAAAGCCTCATTTTTGCCATCGCTAGAGACAGCTCCTGGGAACACGGCTATTTCTTGTGTTATCGTTACGTTACACCAAACCGGCACTAAGTCAATTTCCAGTCATGTCAGTTGCCAACAATAGAACCTTTTACTTGAATTCCTCTAACTTATCGCTCGAAATGCCGACACTGACGACGCCTGCAACGTCGGCGCAATCGCTGCATTTTCCGGAGATTGGGGCCTATAAAACTATCGCGTTAAAATTTTGGTGAGTCCCTGCTGACTTGCGATTTTCGATGACTGCTTTCACAAGCAATGCATGCCCTTAGAATTTGATACAAGCAACAGGTAGATCCGTATTCAGTTAAAGTGATATTATACTTTTTTTTTTCATTTCAATTCGAGTGGCGTCACCGTGGCGGCAAAATTAGAGGAAAGCAGCAAGCAGCCAGTCACAGAAATTAGAACTTAATGGGGACCTACGTCAACGATAGCCTTCGCTGCGGATCGCACGCAGCGGAAAACAGTTGCTTGCGATGTGCAGCCAATGCCATGGTCCGGTCGCCTATAAGCGTATGGCCCAGTCGCTTCCCAAGGTTCCTTATAAGCCGTGGCTACGTTACCGAACAATAGTGACCATTGTCAGGAGACATTATGCATGGATGCTGGGCCCCTGTACCATGCAGGTTATTCACTCAGAGCAGCGACTAATTTTTAAGAACAGGATTTTTAGGTATAAGCCTTCTGCAACACATATAATATGTGCGTTGGTGAAAACACAGTAAAAGACCAACAGTAAGATCGTTAGCTAATTTCTGGCAATTACCGTATCAACTATTGCAATGAGGGGCTTGGTTCCAACTGGGTATTTTTATCCGGTCGTTAGCAGTGACCATATATATTTTAAAAATTTGAGAACGCGATTACTGTCGGTGCTCTGGCTCGAAAAAGTTCTACTTTCTTGCGCCATACGACACGTGCATTCGAAAAACACGCACGTTAAACATCTGTCCTAGAGCCATCTAACAACAGCGCTTATTGCGCCTGCTCTGCAGGGCCCGCTGCTGCTCTCTGCTCCAGCCTCCGTGAACAGAGATCACTTGGCAGTGATCAAATTGATGGACAGCGCTGGGGGCGTTGTTTATATCGCGGGTTTTCTGAAAGTCCGCGTTTTATGGCGCGATACAGCGAAAACGTGACGACACACAGCGCCAAGGAAATCATGTTTTAGAGATTATAAATTGTGGCACACTATTAGTAACGGCTTGCTACAAACGTGTGGTGGAAACGAGGCGCCTGGCAGTGACAGTTACAAAGCTAATAATTAGAAATTAGGTAAGTAGATCCCGAGTTATCATCCCTGACCCGTTCTCTGACGATGGCTGACAATGGCATTACGGTGCTGCAGAAGAAGTCTTGATACCTCAAAAAAGCTTGTATATAAAACAGTGGCCGGAATCCTTGAAACACCTCCTAGAATACGGCCCCAGGTTTAATGGAAGCTCCTGAGATCTGCCGCATCTGAATACAGTGCTCGCACAGGTAACTCCCATACGACCAGACGTGACATACACGGCATCATGACGCTGGCCAGTGATCAGTCGCAGAACGAAGTATTTGCCTTTGCGATTCAATTCTAGCTAGACGGACATATGTAGCAAATTGATTGAGGCTACATGGGGTCTCTCTGTTGTCTCAGACCGACGGAAATTGTATTGTCGGGAGGTGAAAATCGCAGTATGTGAACCGGACACGAGTCGGTTTTATGCTTCAAGCGATCAGTAACAGGCGTTGCTGACAGCTTCGCGTTTTCTTTAAGTTGCCGCAATCAAACAAAGGCCATATGAAACATTGCGTCACACATTGGGGCAATATTTACTGCTTGTCATGGCATTGTATTGTGTTGGGAAGAAAAAGGAAACTGTAGTGCTTCACGGGTAGTGCCGAACAGAATCATTAAGAACGCTGCCATCTTTAATCTTCGCACATAAACATGGTCCCTGGCTGCAGGCATCTTGATTTTCTCAGCACACTTGATTTTGGTTATCTAAATAACTTATGGCTACAATTACTCTCTCACTTCGTGTCCGCCTGGTCGCTCAGTCTACTAACAAAAAACATGTGCGTCCTTGGAAACTAGTGATCTTGTCTCGGACACACGGCATATAAATATGGTACCGACTATAGGCTATGGTAAAGAATTTAAGCGACTAGATTGAAAATACCTAGAAAAAAAAACTCGTGCTGATACAACTAGGTAACTACATAGGTGCGCAGCGCTTAAACATAGACGAAATTTATTAATATTTTATAACCACAAAGGACGTCTTTTCTCATGACGTCCTAAACGCTGTATGCACGCTGCTGATCCCTGTGCTCATGTGATAACAACTCCTGGTGAATGATCTGTAGATAAGCCTACGTGGCATAGAGCGTAATGCAGATCCTTGCTTTGTTTTTGGATATCTCCTCAGAGAGGTGACCAAATGCCCATCAGTAAAATTTGCTCGATGAAACAGAATGGAACGAAACAAAACATTGCAGTCAAAACTTCGTCTTTTACACTCGTAACATAGGCTGTAGTCAGCAAGGCACTAATGATCGGGCCGTTCATTCGTTCGTTCGTTAGTTGTCCATTGCCTAGAGTACAATGTAGGCTAGATCACAGGACAAGAAGAAAGAGATGGCAACGCGCGAAGGCACATGGAAGGAACTTTTACGGTGTTCTTGTGGTAGGCACGGCGGTAGCGATCTGCGCTGCAATTGGCTTGCGGTTGACGTCATTTAAAGATCCGCGCCAAATGTGTTTTGGTAAGATTAATGAATACTGTAGAAAGTGTCTATATCCGTATCCAGAATTTGGTTGTGAGTACAAAACAATCGAATTCAGACTGGAAGCTGTAAAGATAGTTTTAGAGACCCACCATGGACGATGGATAAACCTTTTGTGCACCTTCGTGTTCCCGGAATACTAAAGAAATCAATGGTACCAATTAGTGGACTCAAACAACTTACTCTGGCACACATCTGGTCAGAATATCCCAGTTATATTCACATATACACTGATGGATCTGTGTCAGCACAGGCATCCGCTGCAGCTGTGGTCATACCAGCTCGGAAAACGACTCTGCATTTCCTTTTGGGACATACCTCTACATCAACCGCTGCCGAACTTGTAGCCATTCGAGAATCTATTCGCTATATATGTGGGGAACTACCTCAAAAATGGTGTATATTCACGGACTCGAAGACTGCATTACAAATTTTGGAAAACCTCTTATGCCACACTGCCTATCAGTCCCTGGCACTAAACATTATGGATCTCATCACATCTGCCCAGCTGCAAGGCCACACGATAATGTTTCAATGAATTCCTGCCCACTGCGGCCTCCATGGGAATGAGCAGGCCGATGTTGAAGCGAAAAGCGCACTCATCAATGGCTTCCAAACAGCTGTGCCTTTTTCAAGAGCGGATACGACGTGTCTTCTAAAGAGTTATATGAATATTGCTACAGCAGCTTACTGGGCTCAACCAGACGCCCGACACATCCGTCTAAGAAGGCTTGATCGAACATTTAAATTTTATGTTCCGCGTGATATTCCGCGTCATCAGACATGCTAGATACATCGACTTCGTTTAAACGTGGCTTTCACGCGCAAATACTTACATTTAATTGGACAGCTGGACTCACCGGAATGTTTAACTTGTGGCATCCCAGAGACTGTGGACCATGTATTATTGGTGTGCCCAGAGTATGCGAACGAAAGAAATGTGCTAGCTGCTTCCTTGAAGCGTTTAGACAAGAGGCCTCTGTCGGAGGAACTGCTGCTGGGCGCTTGGCAGGACAAGGGGAAGGGCGTCCAGGCAGTGCGCGCTCTTTGCCGTTATTTGAGCGCCAGCGGACTTGATTCACGTTTGTAAAGCAAGCTGCTGTGTCTGTATATATATTTCATATGCCTTCGCCCACATCGTCACCCATCACGACCTTCTTTCTTCTCTCCTTCCCCTTCCCCAGTGCAGAGTAGCAGGCCAGATTTGAATTATTCGGGCCAACCTCTCTGCCTTTTCCTTTCAATAAATCCATCTATCTATATTTAGAGACCAGCCGCCCGAGAAAATTTGTCAGTTCCTGGCCAGATATGCATTCCATGCGGTTGGGCGTAAGACAATATGCGAGTAGCATTTATAGCCATATAGAGGAAAGTATAATGAGGTCGTAAAATGTAAAACTATGCTAAATGTGCGAATATTACTACATACAATAAATTGAGGTAGAGAAGTTAAACAAGTGCCAATCAACGTGACAGGAATTCTATAAGTAAAGATCAAAACTGTCATAAACGAATAGACAGCACTCGTACCTGTTCGGAAAAAAATCGGGTGGCAGGTCAGCCCTCTCTTGGACTTGGACCTTGTTTTCATTTACGCTGTATGGGCAGTAAAGCTGCGAAAGAAAGCATCGCTTTGCTGTATTAAAACGACTGCAGTTAAGTGGAAGTCAGTCAGACCGGGGAACTCACACTTCCAAAGGCGGTGAGGAATATTTTGTCTTCAGAGTCAAACTCTTTTCCGGGCAGCAGTAATGGTTCTGTGTAATTCTCTTTGCTTCCTATCAAAGCCTAGAACATAGGTGGCAGGAAAATATCTGTTAATCACAGTCAGAACAGTTCTTTCATGAACATCATGGACCGCATTACAAGTTCGCGTTGTTTCCAGAAGCGCTGTTTTCATCCTCGCCTATAGTCATCTTACTGGTGGAACCTCCGGAACCGGATATCAGTGACAGGAAGTGAATGCATATAGCCACTATGGGTCCTGGTGTTGAGGGCAAAAACGGCTAAAACGACCCTTCTGAAAACAACGCATACTCTGCTTAGTATGTTACGCTGGGCTACCACTTTTTATGCGTGAGAAGGCTAGCCCCTCAGCGCTACATGCATGCCGGCAGAAAGGCACAAGCACAGTCTAGCAATCATAGCGCATGGAGAGTGGAGTGACAGATATGATACGAAGAGGCGTGAACGACGCGGAGCAGGCAAAGAACATAGAACATATTCAGCCTCTTCAGATGATGCCGTGAAACGCTATTGCCGCCTTTCGTTACTGTCCTGAGTCATGCTGTATGCTCCTGTAAAAACACTTCTTTCCGCGTCCCAAGAAATGATACTGTGTTTATGATGGAGTGCTATTGTTATTCTTTAGCTGCACATTTAGAAAGCGTTTTGTTGTGTGCATATAATTCATATACTCGTCACGTTCGCTACAGCAACCAACCAGTCTGGTTCAGCGCGCTAGCTACATCCTGCATTGCTACCTAGCAGTATAGGCCTTTCCGTGCATGCCTCCTAGGCAGTCAAATCATGCCTCTAATCAATTTACATTTGTGGGTGGCGTAGGCTGCAGGCACCATGCATGCGGCATCATAAAAATGTAGGCTCTCTGAACACATGCTCGCCTAAACGTACAGAAACGGAACTTCACGCAACGATTTGCAAGGGTCTGAAATATGTTAAAAGTACTCTATCGTGCTATAAGATTACTTTAGAGCCTCACTAATCGTCTGCAAGAACTACGAGGATATCGATGCGCATACCAACATAGTGCCAGAGACAACTCTTTGGACAAAGATGTTCTAGTTGTGATTTTCAAAATTATGTGGCACCTTCAGCGGTAGCTCAATGGTTAGAGCGCCCGGCTAATCATCCGGATCACCCGGGTCTGATCCCGGCCGCGGCTGCCGCGCTTCGATGGAAACGAAATAATACAAAAAAGCACCCTTGTTACTGTGCGAAACCGGTGCGTGTTAATGAACTTCAATTGTTGAATTAAATTCGAAGTCCTCCACTGCGGCATTCCTCATAGTTTCACTCGCTTCGATAAATAATACCCCGCAAACCGCTATCGTACTGTTTTCATGCGCAGCTCAGTCGTGCGGTTGCTTCATACCCGCTACTTCAGGTTCCTAAAGGACCTGAGACCTGCATAGCTCTCCATGCATTTTAAATCACTAGGATGCAAGAAAAGTCATTGGTGAGTCGTGGCTGTTCGACAATATTGGCTTACCATCCCAAGCAAAATAAGGCAAAACGCGGGCCACGCTGGTATAATATTATACTGCGAAAGTTGCGAAACATTTGGTACAGCCACTTAATCCTATATTGCCAGCCATTAGAGAAAAAATTCGTTCTAAATCTAACATGAACAACTTCACATAAAATTATGTTTTATGTTTATTTTATTAAGTTGTATTGCAATATTATTTAATGCACTTCAAACTTGCGCCGAGCGAAAAGAGAGGAGGAAAGCTTAGCAGTGCGCAACTGTTGCCTAAACAAGGAGAGGAGGTTACATGTCTAACTTTCGCCGAGATGAGGAGGGAATGCATGCCTGCCTGCTCTGTCAGTAATGCAAGTCAGCGTTCACTGACTAACGCTCTCTGCCAGCAAGCTTACCAGCACAGATTATTTTTGATAAAGGAGTGACTACTGCGATGAATAAAAAACCGCAGGTCCTGAGCGCCCATGTGAAAGCACTTCCTCAGCATCAAGCAGCGAAACATGGGTAGCTGTGCTAGTCGCAAAATGAGGATGTGCAACGTTTTTGCCGATACGTAGGAAGGTTATTTTGAATTGGCAGTGTCTTTTTATGCCTCAAAAGAATAGGGCGCCCAAACACTTCGCCACTTAATCCCTGCTAAGAACCATGGTCGAGACCAGAATCGAGCATTAAACCTGTTATTAACATTTTGCGCACAGGTTTACCGTAAAACTATTTTCTGTGGGAGCATGGTGATTTCAATATGTCATCAAGATGTCATGCTTGCCGTAGCAAGCATTGTATTGTGACATGTTCATTACCGTGGAGATAATACAAAAAGTGTCCTAGAAACCCATCCTATATTGCAGGCTCTTTCAAATAGTGTGTAGTGAAAAAATACCTTAATTCTCTTTGTGTCCCTCTGGGCTGTATACAACAACCTCAAATGTTAACATGAAGGAAAGAAGCCAACAGTCGGCGAGGCCAAGGAAAGCATTGGGAATGGTACTTTATGTCTTTTTTTTAATGTTTACTTGGATAATCACAGA
>JAJIZL010029429.1:35847-58739 GCA_023969395.1 Amblyomma maculatum
TAGTTTCAATTAGATTTATAGCGACAGCTAGGGCGTTTCGACTCAACGAGCTGTATACGCTTCGCGTATTAGATACTTTACAAAGAATGCTATGGGACTCATCTCAGATTTCTACGAAACAGACTTTGCTGGAGTACGCCTGTGGGCGCCGGACGCGTGCCCTTTATTGAAAGTTGGTCTTATATGTTTTTGCTACATAACTGTATATGTTCTAATCCACTCTATAGAAACTTACTCCGCCCTCAGAAAATTCTGCTGTGTCAAGCTTCGTGTTACAAAAAAAAAAAAACATATGCATGGGAGATAAAATACCGATATGAACTCTCGCTATTCCTGAAATTCTAAGCATAGAGCAGGCAGCTGTCCCTTTTAAAGCTATTGGCAGGTAACCGCCAATGGAACGTACACTTTCATCGAATACAACTATAATTGGTATTTTAGTAGTGTATGGCAGGTACACTTGTCAGGGAAAATCGAGAATGTATAAATGCTAAAATCTGCCAACAAGAATTACATGCTCTCTCCTTCACACATATTTGTGTCTCACTGCATCTGCGCAGCTGTCGCTATGCTCTGAGCAAAGCCCAGAAATTTTGACGATGCAGGCCCAAGAGGCAAACTTCGGCTGTCGAAGCCATGTGAACAGGTGAGGCCAGATGCCCGCACAGATGCCTAGAATAAAGTACACAGTCAGCAGTGCTTCAATCAATTTGATCCTTTTACACCCTCGGCATTATACCTATCCAACAAAAGCCGCAGATTGTTTTGTCGTATCTTGCTGTTTACCTCCCTGGGAGTTAAGCAATAACAGCTTATTTACCAGTATTACCTTTAACTGAACGCGATAACTGAAGGCGGGGCATAAATTGGGTTATGCATTTCAATTTAGCTATGGTTATGCAGATATGATGATGCAAATAGATGTATGAGCGAATTCCTCGTATATACAGGCATGCCTTCACAATTTGTTAATAACTGCTTCAAGAGATTTGCTCTACATCTGCATCCAAAGTATACTGACACTTTGTTTTCTTTCAGTCAACTTCAGAATTTTCGACTGTGGCATTACCACGTTCCATCAGGCGCAGCTTCGTTCATCGCCATTATGGAATAAGTTCTTCTAACTCAATAATGTCTTACCACGTGATAAGAAAGAAAGCTCCATAACGAGGGAAACAAAATACGGACCTTGAACAAAATTTCGCACTAATTGAACATAAAAAGCAAAACAAAAAGAACACTTACCCCTCTGTCAATGCATTCTTCAGTATGATTTAGACAAGATGACCTCGTGCAGAACGCGGTTGTTGTATCGTTATCCCAGAAGTCATATATAGTCTTGGTACCGTTCTTTATTATATCTGCACAATAGAACACTTGTTCTAAATCCTATCGCTTTTAGTGCAGTATTTTATAAATAGATTTATCGGTAGTATGAACCTTCTGAAAGTTGTCTGACCAAGAAGTGTTTCAATGGAGAACTCTCAGCCTTAACCAATCTAAAGTTGGGTAAACGTGATTATATTGTTCCTCGAAACATAGTAAGTTCATAAAGCTTTTAATTAGCTTAAATGTAACCGCCAGCACGGACATTTACTTTATGTATTTAATCTATATGACATATTTATTTGAACAAATTTTCACTAGAATCGTTGCAAATAGAGCGTCTACTAGGGAAAGTAATACAGTTTTGATTGAAGCTTCGTGATGTAAAAACGTGCAGTCGGAGATAAAGTCTTGTTTCCTTTTTACCTATGAATATTTTGTGACAGCTGTACAGCTCTTATCTGTCACTAGCTATATGGGCAAGAAGTAAGAAGTATTGATTGCTGATAATATATTACTCCGATATTTCACATACTGCAGCTTGCGGCCTAAAACAATGGGAGGAATATCGCTTCCTTCCAGATTTCTGAGGTACCGCTGTTTTCAGGGTACTGCCCGACATTCTTACCAAGTTTCCTGCTAAAATGACTAGGTTAAATTAGGCGCACACCGAGTGCATACAGGCCGGTCTATCCATAAGTATCATTAAATATTTCGACTAAAATGTCGGTCTCATTTGTTCAAAAATCTTGGTAGAAAAATGAATTGTTATTGTGTGCATTAGACAGTACTCACCATCAAACCTATCGATGGCCATTGTGATCAGTTGTGCGAAAAGAGTTCCTATTGTTCCAAAATTTAATGCCCTGCAATTACGAGCAGTTGCAACATTTTGAGTTGATATAACTGGAGAAGCACTGACTAAAGATTGTTTACCTTGGAATATTGGGCGGCCTATAGTGCGTCGCCAGTGAGGCAGCCGGATATGCTGAGATAAAGCAGATGTATTAGGGTTCAGAAGCATGAAACAAGTTTTCTTTGGTAGTGCTTTAGCAAAGGTCATAACGAAGAAAATGTTGCTTGCTTCCATATTAAAGTAATAAGCATTTTATGGGTAGCCCTGTTTAAGGAAAACAAAACGAGCTCGAAGCGTCCACGCGAGCATAATATTCTATCTAAGAAAGTGGCGCACACCGACACACACACTCCGTAAAACTAAAGAAAAACAGTTTTATCACAAGCTCTTTCTGTTTTCACATATCTCAGTGCTTGTTCTCTGGTGCCAAACAATACCAGAGCCGAGAACGCATGGCATACGTCGGTGCCGCTGAATACGCTCAGCAGGCAGCGTTTGCTAATGCAGCTGTATCTCTGACTGGCTCTCTTCTTGCGCTGGCGATGGTTCGATCGCGCACCGCGATAAATCTAAGGAATTTGTCATACCAATGGTTTTAACGCGATTACTACTAATATTATCAGCTAGCAGTCTGCTGCTCGTAGCTTTTCCAAAGACCTGGCTTCCCCTCTGCTGTTTTCTTCATTCGGGGAGTATCAATCGATAGCCTCACCATTTTCATCATCTGGTTCTCTGCTCACACTGCGTACGTGTAATGAAACGGGGCCGCATGCTACGTGTTGAAGGCGTTCAAGGTGCACGAGTGCTGTTCAGTGCGCATGTTTCCACCTCCATAACCTTTCTCACGTCCATTTGATTTTTTTTTTTTTTTTTGGGGGGGGCAGGGGCAAACGGTTATTTCGCACAACACCATCTTAATGAATTATCGACTGCAAAAATTGTTATTGCCACCATACATATGGCAAAATCTAAACGGTCCTTTGGCGAAAGATTCAAGCACTGCTTTTCTCTAAGTCGGCCAAGACTGCTGGCATGCTTCCCGGCAGCTATAGCCACTATACTGCGACATTGCGGTACACGCTCCAATAAAGCCCACATCATATGGCTTTGTTCAGCTTATTTCCATAAATCACAAAGAACATAAGGGCAGTGAAGGCCGCGCTGCTGAGCTCGAAGGTGCCTGTCCAACACTGGGGCCTCGAGCGAGGCACCCAGATCATAACGAATCAAGGTTTCCTGACCACATATAGGGCCCACCTTATGCTCACTTTTGCCTTTTATAGCTCAATTTATCTACTCCTCGTTTCGCGCCCAGGTAATGCTACTGCTATAAATATTCGCGGCGAAAATTAAGAAAAGCAAGCTCAAAAGATGGGAAACAACGTAGCAGTCCTACAATGTAACAAAACATGGTTTTTGGGGGTTTAGGGTTCCCCCCCCCCCCCCCCCCCCCCCGTACGATAGTTAAGTTTGTAATATTCTTACCCAGGACGTCGCTCGTTTCTTTATAATGTGCATGTGACCGCAGAGTGATATCCTCGTGCCTAAAAAGTGGGAAGAAAAGAAATCAATGCATGCTTTCACTGCTGCAAAAACGCATTGGATATGTCATTGGATATGTCATTTGATGCTACAAACCACTGCGGGGCTTTCACAAGAGCGAAAAAAAAAAAAAGAGAAAGCGGTCGGAAACCATACGCGACCATTAAAGTACTCGCAAAAAAGACGGCAGCTTCGGGAAAGGTTACATCTTTAGCTTTGGTATTCTCGGCGCTTTGACGAAAGAGAGTGGATTACAGCAGCCAGCCACTTCTTCCTTTTCTGAACCACAATTCTGAATCATCCCCCTGAACACCTCTATGCGTAAAGAGGTCCGAATTAGAGCGTCAGCCGTAAATAATTGCTCCCAAACTAAAATCCACTGCTGCAAATCCTTCTCTATATCGTCTATTCAATGCTGCAGGCAAGCGCCCCCTTGGGCGTTGAATACCGAAGTCGCGTTTTGCACCTTTTATGGGAGTCGAGCGGCATCGTCAATGATCCACACGGCTAGAGACATTCGAGCAAACTTCAGGACAAATTCAGGTGTCAATTACAGCACACCTACAAAAGTTTACCGAGTGATTACGATTCGTCATGGAGCACTCAATTAGTGATGACAAGTTTAGCGTATGATTTCCGAAAAGGAAAATGCTCTTCCGAGTGGAATGTTTTGAACAAACGGCCTTATTCATATTCAACATTTCTGAGTAACTTTTTTTTAAGCTTAACGGCATAACGCACTTCAAAGCACGTCATTTGCCTACTTGGAAAACCGGCAAAACATAATTTGTGCATTTTCCAGCAAAACAGTAAAATGGAATATATAACTATTTCCTTTACGCTATCTTTTTCGTTTTTCGTAATTCGCTTAATAGCATCATGAGCAGTCGATAGCAGAGATGCTTTCTAGGGCGCGAGTTACGATAAACAAGAGCGCGTCTGGGCTGGGTCTGAGTTGAAGGTTTCTCGTACGAGCTGCGAGATGGCGATGCAATGATCTGGAGTTAAGAACTATACTGTTATGCAATGTTAATTTGAAGAAGACGATACCTGGTGTATTTTGTGCACACTAAAGCATAAGAAATTATAACAGAGGCATTACACTGATACCACAGAACACAGTATATATTAATAACATAAGCCCACAAGCTCTAGAAAACAAGAATATCACCAAAATGTTTTACAAAGACTAAAAAAAAAAATCTGTACAGCAGCCTGCGAAAGGAAATTCTACTCATAATCTGCCGCAGTGAATAGTGATTGAGAGCGGAGAAAAAAAACGTTGGATTTGGTTCAGCTCTGGTTAACCCCAGTTGAACTGCAAAAGCAACGCTTGAAGGCCTACATTTGTGGTGGTAGTTTGTGGTTAAGTGTTTGGTTTAGCTCTATTGCATAGACGGGGCAAATTGTTCAGGTAACGACTAGGCTATTCCTTATACCAATGATGACGCTGCGATCATCAGTGAAGTAATGGGACTTGGTTTTTACTCTGCTGACGACGTGCTCTGTATCTGCTGAGGTTTGTGTAATACCAAGTCTAATCTGCTTCCCCAATGTGCGGTGGTTTGAGGTTGGTGCTGGCTCAACTCGAGTAGAAACCCCTCCTCTCAGCTTGAATGAAGGCTGAGTTCTTGTCCTTATTAAAGCCCTTGTCACGACAACCAACTCCTCTTCATTTCGGCTAGGCATTCCAGTAGCCAGAACGTCCAACGCAGTTTCAACGCTGGCCTGATATACACCCCGGTTACTACGACCCCCGTCTCGCACAGTTTTAAACAGCGACGGCAGCGGCGTCAACGGCGGCGCCATCTGTTGGAGCGCGTTTCGTTGAATGCATCAAAGTTCACCGGCGTTTTAGTTGGTAGTGGTAAAGGCGTTTAATGCATCTAAATATGAGGGACACTTAAGCTCCTCCTTTAAGGGTATGACGCAATAGCATAGGCTACCAGCCCACATATTAAGGGCCGTTTTAACCAAGCCGTATGAACGTGCCTTTAGTAGCCTACAGAGGTAACGTGAATACCAGGGTCTTGGCAGGCTGACATAACCGTCCCATGTGAGACGGGAGACACAAGTTGGCAGCTCCTGCCATAATTTCGTTACGCCTGCCATTTGTGGCTACGGCATACGAGCATACGCGACGAGCCGAGCTGGCTGGCGTAGTTTTGCTTTCGCAACAAAATGTGACTGCGTACGGAAAATTACAGGTTGAATGCTGAATCACATTGAGATTATTTATAATTTGTACAAATATCTAAAATTCAGTCATATTGACTTTGAACAGATTGTGGATAATATACGAATGCAGGGATTTCAGCCTTTCATGTTTATTTCGGAACTTTAGGGTGAGTAGGCCAGCTAGCGCACATCAAATGAGAGGTACACTGACGGGCTTATTAAATATAAACATAGCCTCACGCCGCTGCACCGTTTCAGTTCTTGAGCACTCAATGTGGTACATTAGGGTGATGGACTTTAATGGCTCATGCTGACGGATCGTGTCCGTCCGTCAGTCCTTCCGTCCGTAACGCTTTCGTTACGTGGGAGGCGGTAGCTGCCAGCTTGCATGTCCGAGCACTATATGGACGTAGGTCTTCCTGACAGTAAGCTTGGCAGGAGCTGCCAACTTGTGCCTCTCATTTCGTATGGGAGGGTGACATCACAATCGGACCTTCGTATTCACGTTTTCTCAAAGCAACGCAGGCACGTTCATACAGCTCTGTTAGAGCGGGGCTTTATATGTTGGCTGGTAGCTTAAGCTATCGTGGCATCGCAAAGTTGAAAGTGAAAACAGCGCGAAAAAGGTGGCGTAGTTGAGGGCTTCGGACCACCGCGCGATAGAGGTTTTCGCCTCATCGCAGTTTAGTGATCCAAAGTGCCCCCTAGAATTTTTTATACCTCCTTGTAGTCGACAGAAGACTGTCAGCAGAAGGTTGTCAGCAGAGGTGTCACGCTTTCGACAGCGAAAGGTAAAAACAAAGTAATAAACCTTATCTGCACAGGAAATCGAAACTCCATCACCCGAATCCCGAGCCGAGTGCTTTACCACTGCGCCACGCCCCGGATCGTGAAACGCTCTTCATTAATTCCCCTTGTGTACCGTAAGGATGATAGCGGGATTCCGCGCGAGACAGATATTGCGCCTTTCCTTTCCTTTAAAGAAATGATAGAACGCCGGTATCTTTGATGCGTTCAGTGAAATGCTGGTTGTGTTCGACAAGGGAGGCGCGATGTACTGTCACGACAGGTCATGGCGTCATATGCGAAGCTGACCCCGCCAGGCGTCCAATCCGGGCGTCCGTGCGGCGCTTTCCATTTGCCGCTTCCTCGAACGCCGCACCACAGAGAAAGCAGAAGCAGACCCAGATGTCTAGGAGGCGTTAGTACAGCCAACACCACCTAGACACAGCCGGCATCAGCGGCATTTGAAATTGATTTACAGGATAGAAAACACACAGTATCTGTCACAATTCTCCGTGGAAGCATGTACCACACCTTAAAGGAAGAGAGGAACGTGGGAATGAAAACTTACGTTGTTGTTGTTGTGGCTGTAGGAAGAAGGAAAAGAAAATGCACGGGCCTGCTACTGGCTCTGTAGCTGAGCCACCTCCGCTGCCTCGTGCGGACAGAAGAGAAAATAGAGAAGAAAGAAAAAGAAGAGGGAGCAAAAGACACGCGCCGCAACAGCAGCCGTCGTCCACCACCTAAGCGGTGGCGGGTGCAATGACGGCCTACAACAGATAAACATTCGATGGCTGGCTAGCCCCCGCCGCATGTGGCGTTGGCCTACCGTCCCAGCCCCGTAGGGCCATGAGCTGCCACCTTTCATCTTTTTGAAAACTTACGTGCGACTTAAGCGACTAAAGTAGTGAAAGAACGTCAATCAGTACGCCGCAAAAGCGGGACATATTTTGCCGATGACAGTATGAGCCATTAAAGGCTTTCGCCTTATAAGAGAGGGAGATAGAGGTGCGGTAGTGGAGGGCTACGATCCACTGCGCTATAATTGCTTTCGCCTTATCGCACTTTAGTCGTCCAACGTGCCCTTTAGAATTTTTTTATTCTAAGCGCTTTCAGCACACTGTACTATTAAAGTAGCTAACGTTTGACGGACCCTTTATTCGTAGGTGAGCATATTATAGGTTGTCACTGAGGCTTCACAGCGTCTTGTGGAGCTTGTTGTAAACAGGCAGGAGTAAAATGAAGCCAAGGCTGTGCTTTTTAAGGAATTATTTTGGTCATAGCCTCTTTGTGTACGTGTGAAAAAGCAGATATTCAGATTGAAGTCTAAGTTTCCACGCCTTAATACCTGATGAAGCAATGACAACATAACGAAGCAATGATATATTTTCACTGCAAGTTGTACAATGTGGCATAGTTGGAGAACGGATAATGCAGAATATGAGAGCCAAAACATATTGATGACAAACCCGTGGCCGTAGCCAGCAAGTGTAGAGAATTTCCTTACTTTTTTTCGAAGTATGATGAATTAAGCTTGAGGAGACGTTGCAGGTGTTCATTTTCTGTCAGCCAATAATAGTGTTCGACAAAAGATGCTTTCGCGGCGATGCCTGGAACCTGCGGCAACGAATAAGAAATGCAAAAATAGAAATTGGTTTACAGGCGAGGAAAGCGGCAGTATCTGTCACACTTTCTCCGTGGGCATTTGAACCTCGCTGTACGGGGAGGGGGGGAGGTGTGATTAAAACAGGAAAGACAGGAAGTGGGGCGAGGGAGGGGGGGGGGGGGTGCTGTGGGTAATTGGACCACCTCGATATTTTTCACGCCACTGACATCGCACAGCACACGGACGCCTCTCCGTTTCGCCTCTATCTAAATGCAGCAGCCTGCAGTCGGGGTTGAACCCGTGTACTACGGTTCAGTAGCTGGGCGTCTTAACTACTGAGCCACTGTAACGGGGCGCACTATGTAGGAAAGCAATGGGGTGGATTTTTGAATTCAAATAGCCATGTGTGCGACCATTCGACATTTTTCGATAATCGCCATTTGCCAAAGCGGCTTGGTTTTGTACCAATAAGAAAGCTTTAGAATAAGCACTATTTTTCAAAGCTAGTCCTTACAATACAATCTATTAAAAACTCGTACAAATTCTGTGAAAAAGTAATTGAACGTCATATTTTATGTAATGTAAAAGTGCACCATCCCAGCGAACATATCTGCAAATCTTCTCCCTTCAGCCATATTTTTTCCTATTAGATTTTTAAAGTCAAATAGAAAGTCTCAGTCGTAGCCTTCCTACGTAGCTATCTCCTTGACCCCACCTGCTTATTCAGCATCAATGGACAGACCTCCTTCGTTTACCCTGTAAACAGTGGTGTTCAAGCTTCAGTATTAGGCTCGCTTCTGTTTTCTGTTTTTCTTAATGACGTTTCATTCGTTGTGAAGCACTCCTCTTTATGCTGACGTTATAAAAATGTACAACGTAATACAATCTTTTAATGATTGCTTGTCACTGCAATAGGATATATCTGCCTTCTATTTTTCTAAGACCATCATGCGTCTGGTCCTAATTCCTTCTATATTTTTCTTATTTGCTCTTAAAACGTACTGCCTTCTCTACTCTTATTTTATGCATTCTATGCTGTTAACTATGCTTGATGCAGTTAATGACCTCGGTGTACTTCTCTACCGTACCCTCAGCTTCTACACTGACACTGCGGACTATGTGCACACTAGATTTCCTCAGCGTACCCTTCACCCCTCAAGTCTTTGAGGTATTGAAATAGAATAAAATATAAATTATCCCTATTTATAAAAGCTTACCCAGCACGTGCTAGCAGTCGCAATTGCCTTTTAACAATCATCTGCATGTGCTAAGAAATACGTCTACTCGTCAGAAATGTCAGTGAAGTGTTATGTTTGTACTGGCTTCGGCAGACCAATTATCCCTTACACACAGACACTTTACGCGTAAAGTCGTTCTTTGAGAATTTGGTGGATGCGGAAATATCGAAGTTGTATGAGAGTAAGGCGTTTATAGATTTTGATTATAGGAGGCTACGGTTTGATAGATTACTCAGTAACGCTGTATGAGGTGCACCATATCATCTGGCAAATTAGGGTCAGTCCTATCCTTTTCGAAATTCCTGAGTCACCGAACACTAAATACACGAGGCATGATAACCGCACCAAAAGCATGAGACAAATGACATTAGTGTATGTTACAGTTTTGTTAGGCTTTACACATAACTTGATCCTATAGAATTACGCGAAGTCGTCATGGGGCATATAAGCAGCACATGTTGAGGCGATAAACTGCTATCTCATGTTAGAATGAATATTGCTGCCTCCACGTTACAGAGAGCTGCAGGAAAGCGAGGCAAGAGTATAAGATTTCTTACCCAGTCTCAATCTTCATTGAGCAACCTGGTCAATTATTTTTGCTCATCGACATTGCATCTCTGACGCACGCTTCACTTTCACACAGTCAATGCCAGTGTTCATAGTGTGCAGCCACGGTTTATCAGTCCGCTTACCTACGCAGTTTCGAGTGGCGCAATGTATGCATATCTATTCACCCTGACCACCGAACCTCTATCAAAAATGGTCAAAGAACGGAAACATCTCTTGAAGCACTATTGTCATCCTTGCGATGATATCAGAGTGACATGGAGATAAACTGTAAACATTGCGGTTTATGGCACAAAATTGAAACTTGGGATTACAGGAATGTAAGTGATAAAACAAATTGATAGAATTGAACTACCTGATGTTATAGTTACCGCAAACACAGCTCACCACAAGGTGTTTTGTGGTCAAAGCATGCCTGGCTTTATTACGGGAAAATCTGCCTGTAGACGGCGTTGTCAAAACTCGATAGTATCGTCATCTCACTTGTCACTGAAGCGGCGAGCAGGATGACGGCATGCTCAACATATACCCCAGTGGCAGGCTAACACTGCGCACCACAAGTTGCTTTATGGTCAAAGCATTCATGGTCCAATTGCGGGAAAATCTGTGTATAGCCACAATCTCAGTGAGGCGACGAGCGAGACTACGGCATGCCCAACAGATACCCCAGTGGCAGGACCCCTTCTGTGCCGCCTACAGTGCACAATTGGTCGTACGGCATCACTAAAAGTCATCAATGTAGCGCTAGATGTTTCTCTATTGTATTTAAATTCTGTTGCAATCGTTCTTTTTGAAGCATTAGTCTATTTTACACAAATTCGCTTCCCATTCAGCATGTATATTGTTGTCAAGATGGCGACTAGTTTGCGATAGGGTTTTGAACATACGACATGTGGACCTGCAATTGTATGCCTTATTAGTCTTCCTACATGAGCCAGCGTGGCGGGCGTTGTCAGAGTAGAAGGAGTTGAGAAGATGTTGTCTCAATGAAATGAGAGGATTAGGGGAAAGGGTGCCTTGCGAGACGCAGAAAGTGTACAGAAGGCATCGCGCTACCTGTCGCATGGGGGCACTCGCCGCAGGATTAAACTTGGGAATCGGGTGCCACGAACCAAACTTTCGGCTTCAGAAACGCAGATGGTCTAAGTGTATCCTGATTTTTTTTTTTTATTTTGTATGGTCAGCAGCGTAGCACGAAAACCCCGAGACTACATGTAGGGTCTTGACGTAAGCTGCCGGGACCACACCAGCGTGGGCTTTAATATAGCTCTATCGAGACTGTAAGCAATTTATTCAAAGGGTTAACTACCTTTAGGACAAATAAACGTTACATTTCGGTGTAGACTGCATCGTGAGTTCTGGAGAAATTTCGACTAAGTTTCCTAAAAATATAAAGTAATAACATTTCATTTTTATTAATGATTTACGGGGGTGACAAATCAACCATGAAAACCTGAAGAAATTATACTCTACACAGCCGACAAAATATGATCTCCGATCATTAGTGTGGCTAGCAGAAATGAGAAATAGGTGAGCTATTGTTTCGAATTCGGTTTTGCGATGCACGTACTGATTAGTACCCAGTGACAGAAAACTTAGACAGAAATCCTAGTGCAGCTAATTTGAATTTTCCCTAATCACGTTAAAGATGTCCTAATTTTTTACGCGATAGCGTTAAAGGCCATGTTCACCTAAAATCCGGCGTCGGCGGCCGTCCGTGAACGCTGGTTTTGTGAGCGAAAGTCACAAGCATGACGCTGGCAGCTGACATGGCCGCATAGGGTTGCCTGACGTTACGTTTGGCAGGAGATGCTAACTCATGCCCTCTCCTTTCATTCGCGCAGGGTAATGCCAGAATCAGCTTGCCAGGACCCTTGCATTCACGTTACCCGAGGCCACGCAGGCAAGTTCATACGGCTTGGTTAAAGACAGGCGTTAAACGTTGCGTGGTACCCTACGCTATCGCACCATACCAGTAAAGGCGGAGCTGAAGTGTACTCCATAATGGTTCTAGTTTTTTTTTTTTTTTAGCTCAGAACGACTTCCTTACATAGCATTCGAAGTGTTTTCAAAGGCTAAAAAGTTAAGGTCGCTTCGTTTTAGCGAAAGCAACACTACTGTAGGTTTTCAAGCCACCGGCATGGCACCGGGGCACCGTGGCAGGAGCTGCCAACTTGGGCCTCTCGTTTTCCATGAGACGGTATGTAAAAATTAGCCTGCCAGAACCCTGCTATTCACCTTACCCCTACAGGCTACTAAGGCACGTTCATACGGCTTGGTTAAAGCGGAGCTTTATATAAGGGTTGGTAGCCTATGCTATCGCTTCCTACCCTTAAAGGCGGAGTTTAAGTGTCCCCAATATTTAGATGCAATAAACGCCTTTACCATCGCCACCTAAAACGCCGGTGAAGTTTGATGCGTTCAACGGAACGCTGATTGTGCTCAATGCAACGCTTGGTCGCCCGCAGCCAAAGCTTTCGCTCCACACTCGGTACAGCCGCGTCGAACCCCTCTAATGTCTGTTTACTCCTCCGAGCGCAAAAAAAAAAGATAACTAGTTGTGGTACACAACAACATTCAAACCCTAAACATGAGATGCGCGCATATATTAATTCACTTCTATTGAAATTGCCCACCATAGTTTGTTTAGCATCCATAATGGTTTCTGAGCCGAGTTGTGATCTATATACAATCTTTCATTCGTGCATTCCTGTCTACAAGTGGTTATACTTACGAACTGATACAGAGAGTCCACAAGAGATCTGTTCATTAACCAGTCCGGATATCCAATCACCATCTCCATCTTGGCGAGCTGCAAGGTTTAGTAACAATTGATTAGCACAAGATGTGAAAGCACAATAGATAGCGGTTGAAATAGAGTCAGTGTAACACTGTTACTCATCCAACTTTCCACCTGTTAGTCTTTATTAGGAAGCACATAAACAAAATGTGCAGTTGTTGTTACCTAGCTAACATTTTTTAAAGTACAGATAACCGGAGTCTTACTCGCTGAAGAGCGCTTTGTTTTATGGTGTCCGACATCCATGTGTTTTTGCTGATGACATCAGAAAATGTCGAGTTGATAAACTCCATGATCCTGAGCACCTGTTGGAAGTTAAGCGAAAGAGCTTGTATTTTTTTCATTAAATATGAGATCCGCGCGCATCGCATACCCACATCGTTTTTTGATGTTTGGTTAAATTTGACTGTAGAGTAGAAATTGGCGCCTGCAGTGTACATTATGTCCTCCTGCAGAAGTTGGCGTAGACAGAGCAGGCTTGTGTCTTCTTTACTTGCCGGTTCTCCGTCATGAAAAATAGCGGTCTTGTTTTTGTACTCCTTGTATAACTTATGCAGCCCAGTTCCTTCTGCCATAGCTATGCTTCTGATTACTGTCCACAGGGCGTAGTTTATGAGTGCATCTCTGAAAGAAACGGAGACGAGAATAATTTTGTTTCATTCTTTAAAACATTGAATTTTCTTTTTTTTTTTTTTCGTGGGATAGTATTTTTACTACTACTACGTGACGTGCCCTGTTCAGCCAGAAATTCACTGATATTATTCCCGCCGGGTATATAACATTTCTTTCTCACGATTTTCCAAATCCCCATCTACATCAAAACCGAAGCACAGCATGAGCAGAGACAGAGGGAATATGTGGTCTCTAGAATAAGGCGAATAATTTGCTTTGTTGCTCTCGATAAAACGATATTTTACCTCAGCTGATATACGGCCCAGAAAGCGAGAAAATAGATACTGTGGTGTACAATCAGTGTTATATCAAAATAGGAAATGTGACTGTGGGCTTGCTCGGGTTACAACGAAGGCAATTTCTTCAAAGCGCTGCGCATGTGGTCGTCTGGTAACACTTGATCATTTGCTTCTTGTTGCTTTTTGGCAGCAGCGGTAGTGAAGCTAGCATATTGGCTTACATTCTTCTGTCTACGCAGATTTTTCGGTGGCTCTCTTATTCCTTGGAATAATCTTTGCGGACCTGCTCTTTCCCTTTTTGGGGCTGCATCGTTTCCTTGCTACCTACACGTGCGGATTCCTCAGGCGAACCGTTATCTACCGCTGATAGCATCGACAACTACTGCCACTGGGTGTCGGTGCCGTCCCGATTCTTCGCTATAAAAGACACTCTTTGGCAACAGCGGTAGTGAAGTTGGAATGTTGGCTTACACTATCCTGTCTAGGCAGGTTAGTCCACGCTTAGTAAAATTCGCCTTTTTTTTCTCATTTCATGTTGTCTACTGTACCGCTGCTGCCACTCGAATTCACTCCCTCGTGCTTCCGTATCTTGTTCCCATGTCGACTGTAGGCACATGTTCCTCGTGCAACGAAGCTGTTAGCTCAGATGAAGTATCCGTGTCTTGTGGCAAATATAGGGAACTTTTTCCATTAGAACAAGGGCTGGTTTATCGGAGAAGCAGTAGAATAAGTGTTAATCAGCTAAACAAAAGTGGAATTGTTCTATATGTGAAAATCTGCAGAAAGAGGAACCGAAATATCAAGCTGGAATCGTCAGCTGACGATTTAACATAAGGTCAATTTTAACGAGCATAACCTAAACGTTGGTGAGGTGTTGCCGCGCATTGAGCAATCTGTGCAACTATTGTCTGAAAAGTATGACGAGTGTTGGCAGGACAGGCCATACAAAAGAAATCTGGCAAAGGCTCCAATGTATTGGACAGAACTCTCAGGGCAGTAGTGATGCGACAAAGAAGCTATAGGCGGATTTAATCGAGCTGGGATGGAGAAATCGTAGGTAAAACCTACAAATTAATTTTGTGGGTGTTTCTGATGATGAAAATTTGCTCCAAAAAGTGAATTCTCTTGCCGCTTTGATTGAAGGGCCTGCTCTTATTGGATACGATGTGACTGCCATTCATCGCCTTCCATTAAAAGCTGGAAACATTTTGGTATAATTTTTCAGTATCTCAGGCAATCTGTTCGAGACCAGTGACTGGACAAGTGCTGAAAGCTAAGAAAAGAAACCGAAGGTGTTCTTTCAGGAAAACATGACCAGACACAACCAGCAACTGCTTCGAGAGGCTAAAGATCGGGATAAAGCGAGCAGGTACAAATACGCGTGGAACTGAAATAGAAAATTTTGCTGCGAAAGGCTGACGGCGACAGTGGGAGCTTTTCCTCTTGTGAGCATACTGAGGTCGATCTCTCTGCTTAAAATGGCTTGTGATAGTCCTTATGTTTTCGTTTGGATTAGATAACCTTGTTTTAAGTCAACATGCTGGTTCACTGAAGTGCCTTCACTTTAATGTTGGCTCGCTCTATAAGAAAGAAACAGATATAGATGCCATTATCAATGGCTTGCATTTTTTTTTTTTATCTTACGCAGTAATACTCAGTGAAACATGATGCAGAGATCGCAACATGCAGAAATTCAGGTCTCAACAGTCGTTTTGCGTGAACCGAACAAACCGCCGCGGTGACGGTGTTTTGTTTTTGCTGAAAAAGCATGCAAGCTGCGAGTTGCTTCCTAACTCGTGTGTTTGTTGCAAAAATTTCGAAATGGTAGCAGTCTACATGCCCCCAAACGGAAATCTTTTTCAGTTCTTTTCTTTTCTGAACAGCTGCTGTCATTTACTGCAAGAAATGGCATTTATATAATGTATGCTGGTGATTTTAGCATTGACATGTTTATCACTTCTCTGCCACAAAACTAGAAGCGAGAGATCGGTCATGAGAATTTAATCCATGCGATGACGAGGATTACAACTGAAAGTGCAACATTGTTGGACATGTTCATTACAAATGCTGCCTCTGTAAACGTTACTGCCTGGATAATGTCATATCATCTTAATGACGACCTCCCAATATTTTTCTTTTTGTGAAAACACAATATTAGACTGAACAGAAACCCCAAGTACATTCAATTATAAAATATTACTCAAACACGTCGCATAGGTTTAGAGGGCGAAAAACAACTGTGTGACTTCAGCAAATTTAAGAAATAGATGATGTTGAAAGGCAAGCTTATTGCTGAAGTTTTACAAATGTACAAGAGACATTTTTCTGAACAAAAATTTGCACTCGTTAAAAAAATACGTAAGCTGTGGATTACCTCAGAATTACTGAAAGTAATTCCTCATAAAAATGCGCTCTATTTTAAGTTCTTCAAGACTAAGGATCCAAGTATATAAAAGGAATACAAGTCGTTTACGAACAAGCTAACAAGAGAACTAAAATTCCATTGGAAATCCTACTTTCATGTAGAGTTTGAGGACTACCTGAACAAGACTGATATCTTATGCCGAATGCTAAATTACGCCTTAAAGAGTCCTAAACTGGGTCTAGGAGTACAAACGTTATTACTTAGTGGCAACGAAGTATCGGAGATTGTCCTTGCAAATACATTTAATGATTACTGTGTAACTTGTCCTTATGGTAGTGCTTCGTATGGTATTAGAAATTCATTCTTACTCTTTCTCACCCCTTAGAGAGCATAGAGGAAATCTGTTTTTCAATGGCTAAAAAGTTGCTCAAGTTGCTGTTTAGAGGACTTGCAGGTTCACCCTACCAAGTACTTGCTGAATATCATTTCGCCGTATATGTTACCTGCTTTTTAATATTTGTTTGTCAAGCGCCCTCTTTACTGAACGGGTGCAGATAGCCACAGTCTCAGTATTATTCAAGATAGGTGACGTTAATAACAATAAAAATTATAGAAACATTTCTATCTCATCCTTTTTTGGTCAGAATGGCTAGAAAACCTAATACTAATACAGGTGTCAAAGGTTTTTTATAGGCACAGTCTTATTTCTAAACGGATGCAAATAGCCACAGTCTCAGTATTATTCAAGAAAGGGGACGTTAATAATATTAAAAATTAGTGGCCCATTTTTATATCATCCTCGTTTTTTTTTTTTACAAAATTGCTAGAAAAATTAAAACTGATACAGGTTTTAATGCCTTTTTTATAAGCACTGTCTAATTTCTAAACGGATGCAAATACCCACAGTATCAGTATTATTGAAGAAAGGGGACGTTAATAATATTAAAAATTATAGACCCATTTCTATATATTATCCTTTATTTTTCAAAGTGGCTAGAAAAACTAATACAGGTTTCAAAACTTTTTGACAGGTACAGTATAACCTCTACAGCCCAGTTTGGATTGAGGAAACGACAATCTACGGAATTAGACCTACTTCATCAAAATGAATTCGTTCTAACACATCATATGAAGGACATTGTCCTTGGTATTTATATAGACTTTCGTTTACTTGATAAGTTCGAAACGTAAGGTGTTCGACGACACTGCTCAAACTTATAAAATTGTACCTTGATAATCGCTATCATTATGTCTAAATAGACAAAAGCCGCTCAGATATAAAGCATGTCACCAAAGGTGTCCCCCAAGGCAGTTTTCTTGGCCCCTTTTTGTTGACTGTGTATATTTTTTAACAACTAAAGATCCCTACAGATTTAACATACGTAAAGAACGCAGATTATGTCAAAACATTTTTTCATCCCCTGTCTCCAGTAGACTTCACAACAACAGTAATATCACCCTCAAATTTCTTCATGAATGGTCAAAACTAAAATGTCTACAACTCATTACAAACAAACCAAACGCTGTAATCTTCAGGCCCAAATATAAGCCAATAATCAGTTCCGTTGACATTGTTTATGAGAAGGAAAATATTGAAATTTTAGATAGGCTTAAAATCCTAGGAGTTATTTTCAACTATAATATGCCTTGGAACGCGTATAAACGTTTGTGGGCAATTTATGGCGTCTAGTTGGTAGGATGGGGCGGCTGAGAGCTCTATTGCCATACTGAGCAAATAAGGTCCTTGTTTATTACGCCATTTTTTTACGCTATATTATTGTTTGCTTGTCATCATGTACCAATGCGCATAAAATGCACACGCTGCAGAAAAAATTTCTTCGAGTACTATTTCACTTACCTCACAACGCCTACACATCAGACTTAATTCCTAAAGCAAATATAATATCCCTGTTTAACTTTTCTAATTACGAGTTGAGTCAGGCTTGCAAGCAGGAAGAAAAAAAAAAATTGAAATGTCTTCACGAAATATCTAACCTTACAAGGAATACACACTTATACGTCAAAAGATGCATGGAACACTGCAAGATGATCGCACCACAAGCCAATTATTTTACACACAAACTATCGTATACATTGCGCTAGCACTTCTCAAATTTGTTTCATAAAACAGGTCTTGATATTTATCTTTGTCTAGTACGAGTTGTACGTGACTTGCTTGTTACTCATTCTTTCTTAAATATTTCAAGAGCATTTTTCATTTCATTTGTGTATATTTTTGTTCTTATCTTAAGTACATTGAGCTATTAAGGAAACCTGCCGACTCCAGTCAAGTCGCTCTCTTCTGAAGCGACTTTCACCTGCACTCTCCTCCGTTATGGATGGAAATAAAAGAAATTATTAAATATACTTCGATACTTGCGCGCTTACGCATTGCAAAAATGTTCTCGCGCCACTCGGATAACAAATTCGAAAAATGCGCTATAAGCAGAGGCAGTAAATTAAAATTGCCACACGTGCCACCTACATTTGCTGCTACTTGCTCAGGGTAGATCGGTAACAAAGAAAAGGGGGATCGTATGTAGCTGCATATAGAAAACATGTGGTATATGTGCTGATATTGCTTGCATCAGCACTAAAGGCAGCTTGTATGTTGTTGGTGTTTTCCGTGACTCACTTCGATCATTAAACCATTTTGCGCATCTCACCAGAAGCATACAGAGCAATGTGATAATTCTTGTTGTTTTGCCTCAGCAGTAGAATAACGGTTATAGCTTAGCCAATTCATGAGAGTCTCGCCACCACTCCTCTTTGAAATGCCAGACACAGAGCATTTCTAAAGGCATCGACCTGATGTTTCACCTGCGTCTACTCCCGAGTCAAGCGAAGTTGCCCATAGAAGGTATCGAAAGACTTCAGCTTATACGGCGTCAATTTGACCTGGCATCTGTACGGTCTAGAAAGAGAGCAGCCCCCTTTACATTTGTTCGTTAATGGGTCCTGTTCATCAGCTCTCCAAAACATTGACTCACTTGTTTTACTCGCTGACTGCGCTGATATAAAAATCCTAATAATTAGCGGTTCTTTCCTTTATGTTAATTTACTTAATGTCCAGCAGAAATCCCTTACAAGACAACAGACGCCTTGTCAAACGCGTCATATCAGGAAATCCATGCACGATTGACATGTAGCGACCTATACAGTCGCGTGCCGCGTGCCGCTCTTGACCGCAAAGCCGATGGTTTCCCTTTCCCCGTGAGAGAAGGGGAACCTGCGAAGAAACAGAAGGCGCAGCATGGACGCACCTAGCAGCCAACAAAACAAAATAAAGATCAGTCTTTATTTGGGATTCATGGCTCTCGGTCACCCAGTCCTAGCCTGCGCTAGCATCCTAACTGCGGTATTAAAGAAATTACTGCTTTTCCCGTGAGTGTCCCCTTCCCACACACAGAAAGCCCTTCCAAAAGTTAAGCAGCGGGCGAACCTTTCACTATACTACAATAATATAGTAGGCACTGTAAGTACTCTCTTTCTTTTCTTTGCTTTGTGGAGGTGCACATGACAAGGCTGCGCAGTTGTATAGGTTGATGGTTTCGCCTGGTTTCCCCTAAAGCACATGTTCATAAACTTTTAGTGCGAAAATATATCGCATAAAGTTATTATATAGCGCTCACGAAAATAATTTATAAATTAATGTCACCCGCAAGAAAGTATTTATTCAGATCAAACAGCTTATGTGAGCAACAGTCCTGTGGTTTTATCTCGTGTGCATCGCGCTTACGGCTCTGCGTTTCAATGTTCGCATTCTAGTTATAATCTGTTCGCTTTTCTTTTGACATTGATGTGCCTTGCTTGTTCCACCTGTATTTCCTTTTTTAATCTAACCGCTTCTCGTTTGCAGACGCTGCGATCAAGCTACTTTACTGTCATCATAATCCCATGGAAACCACGGCAGACAAATGGAAGGTGGTAAGCTTCTTCTAGCTGACGATTTCTAATGTATTGACCGATCTATGATGCAATTGTGTTAATAAATCATGGGGTTTGATGCAGCACAGCATTTGTTGGTATCACTCTGTTGTGCCATTAGTAGACATGTTATTCATTTCCATGGACCTGCAGCATTCACCTTAAGGCCTAATATATCTATAGAGATGCTTGGGTTGCGGTGAAGGCAACGCCACCGACGACCGAAGCAGTACGATGCTTCGAAAACTCGGCTGGGTATTATACTGATCCAATTTCGTCAATACGATTGGTTGTTAAGTAAAATTGGCTCAAAGATGCCATGTCGAATATTTAACCCACTCGCCCGTGCTCAGTTTTGCCCCAATCATTGTTGGCTTTTAATGTGGCTCGCCTGCAATAACAAAAAGAATCATCCAAATTTTGAGCTAACCATACGTCATCGCGATGACAAGGGCGGCGCCATGAAATTTGTCGCATTTGGTCATTACACAGCGGTCTATGATACTTTCGCTGCGTTGTGTACTTTTCCCCTGCTTACCTGCACTTGCATGTATGTACGCCACCGCTGGTAATACTGTGCCGAAGAAGTCACTTTTGTAATACAAATGACTAGATAAAAACATCCTTAAAAGCGCTAAGTAAAACTCTTGGAATTTAGATGCCTACTCAATCTACTTGAGTTTCGAGCAAATTTCGTTATGCGCATAGCTGGTGTTGTGACACTGGTGTCATAAGAACCGAGTAATACCTTTTAGCGCAGCGATAGAAATATACAGTTAATTAATTGTCCACACACTGGCTTACATACAGACTGAAGTTGCAAGCAGGATAGAAAAAAAAGAAATTTCGCATACTATCCCGCTTCAAATGTTATAAGAACTGATATCAAAAACGTTTCTGCGCCTCATCACATTCCCTCTCCTTTTTTTTTCGACGAGTAACCCAAAGCGCCTCTATGTCCGTATTTCTGTCTCAAAATTATCACCAGTGATTGTATGGCCATATGCACCCCTGCGAGGACAGTAATATATCGTTAAAATCTTTCCTGTATACTTACGTGTTAGAAGCACTCTTCAGGTACTCGATAACTTTCTGGTAGTAAGATAGGTACTGTACAATTACAGTGGTGCTGCCGTTAATGGTCATCTTGAGGGGTTCAAAATCTTTTCCTAGAACTTTGTCCATTTGAATCTAGGTACAGAGAAGTTGGTGACATTGAAATAGTGTTCCTTAGTGAAAAGTACTCTTTTGGAAGATCTAGTTGGCAGGCTAGTTGGTTCTCCATGGAGATGGAACAGCTCAAGGGATGGGACGCATGGAAGGTGCATCCTTCTTCGTTTCCTTCTGGCCCGTCCCTTGCGCTGTTCAACCACTATAATGTACTCGTGCGCTACGTGTTATTTAAATTTCAGCCATGCACCGTTTTTTACTACTACAACAGTATTACAATAATAAAACGGTGCTTACTGCCGCGAGTAAAAAAAAAAAAAAAAACAAGCTACTGCAACGGTAAAACAATTATCTGAAAATTTTCAGCATGTTTTTATTGTTCATTATGTTCCAATTGAACCGTATTCCACACGCCGATATTAAGATACATTCGTTATGTGAACTGCAGTATGTGCCAGCTTTCGCAGCTAATGCTCCTGAAAACTCGGTACTATTTGCTTTGAGATTTTGCGTCTGCTCAGAGAACACTACAGCGGCTCGGAATGCTAGTTTTAATGAATGACGCATTCAAGAGAGGCAGCTTATTGCGCGCAAGATATTTATTCGCCAGATTCGATTTTTTTTAACGATCCGAATAATTATCCGTTTGTTGCGTACTTTAAAGAGTACAGAGATCAAATTTACTTTATGTATTATGTTTGTGGGATGATCCGGGCGCATTACTAGCATAAATAGGTACATTGTGGCGGGGGGGCCTGCTCCAGCCTTCTGTGAGGGCGAGGTGCCTTCCCATTGTTCCCCTACGCTGCGCCCTAACCTCCTCTTTTTCCCGGGTGAGCCGGGGGAACTGGTTTACCCGCTGGGGATATATATAAGCAAGGCGAACGACCATCTGCAGCCTTTCGTCCTTCGTCTTCCTGGCTGTAGAACCTGCTGTCCTGCTGTTGGTCGCCACTCCCCTGACCTCGCCCCACGTTGAGCGCCATTTTTTGTGTGTGATTCCTCTGCCCTGAGGGACGCACAGATAGGCCGAGACGGGTGATAAGAACAAGCGGGTAGTTTATTGTTTACATATAGCCCTACGAAGCCGAGTTAAGGGGAGTTGCGGCCGACAGCAAGGCAGCAGGCAAGACGTAGATAAAGAGAGTAGATAACATTTAATGGAATTTTTCCCCGTGCGGTTTAGGTTTCGAATTCAACCGCCGAACGACAGTTTTGATGATATAGATTCGCGTCACTCGGGACAAAAAAAAAAAATACCTTTGTTGTGGTTTAACCCTGGTAACCGTAGTGAATTGCGATTACAATGGCGGAATCTTCTTTTGCTTGCTACATTATTCCCCTATCACGCCCTATCCCTGTAAGATGCTACATAAATGGGGACACTTAAGCTCATCATTTAAGAGTATGACGCGAGCGCGTAAGCTATCAGCCCACATATAAATGAGAAGGGTTCAATGCTGCTGAAGAGAATGTGGAGCGAGAGTACTGCTGCCGGTGACCGAGCGTTCTTCTTGTTCTTGTTCTTCTTCTTGTTCTTCCGTGGCTACGGCCGGTGCTACGCGACGAGTATGTATATACAATATATATAGGTTTGTGTGTGTGTGTGTGTGTGTGTGTGTG
>JAJIZL010029429.1:63739-100928 GCA_023969395.1 Amblyomma maculatum
TATACACAACATGATCTCAGGCAATGTTTATCGTGCGAAATTTAGCTTTGGCAATTGATAAGCGACAGGTTGATGAGTGCGTTTTCCTAAATTTCCGAAAAGCTATTGATGTAGTCTGGCATACTCTCGCCCTAACGAAATTAGAAACTTACAAGCTGGATTAACAAGCAATTAAGTGAATTCTCGACTATTTGTCGTCACGGAGACCGGCCTTTGTTCTGAATGGTTTTTCTTCGCAATCACATCAGTGACCATGTGAGTACAGCCCAATGTTATGTTGTCGCCCCATTTTTTTTTTATTGTATAGTAATGATATGTTAATTGGTTTACTGCGGTCTCCATTTAGAAGATTTGCGATGATTGTGACATTTACAGAGTCATCAATGCCATTTTTGATTCGCAAGATTTGTAAGGTTATTCAGACACTATAGAAAGTCGATATGCGCTTCGGGGCATGTACATATCATCAAATATAAATAAAACTGTTCACGTCCCCTTTACAAGAAAATGTGCAACAGGAGATGACATAACTTTAAGCACAATCAAGGAATTTAAATATCTAGGCGTCTTTTTTACATCCTATTTACAATAGAACAGTCACGTTAGCGATATTAGAAATAAGGCAGTGTTCTTTTTAGATTTCTTGAGGAAGAATTTAAGTCATCTATCAAATAACTTAAAACCCCATCTATAATTTAGTCATATTCGACCAATACTTGCATATGGATGTGTTCGTTGCAACTCTTGCATAGCGGAGCTTGTAAGCAAATTAGAAAAGATCCAGAAAATGGCCGTCAGGTTTGTTCTAAGAAATTACAGCAGGAAACTTAGCATGAAGGAAATCAAACAAAACCTAAATCGCAAGATCATAATAACTGTAGAATAAACGTTAGACTAAATTTCTTAAGCCATTTGGTATTCCGGAATAGGCCTAAACCACGGTAAATATATCTTGGCACCAAACTGTATACGGACGCGACTGAATCACGGCTCTAATCTAAGGAATTTTTTTGTAGGGCTAACGTCTTTCCCTACCATTTTTACCACTATCTAAGATTGGAACAGTTTGTCATCAAGCAATGTGTACATTTCATCCAACGATGCGTTTTACTACCTATTTAATTAATATATCACCTTATATCTAACGTATGCAGCCTCTCTCTGTAATGCCTCAGGGCATTACCCAATAAATAGGGCCGGTACTCAATGAACAATAAACAAAGCATAAGGAATTCGGTCTTGCCTTTGATCAGTGTGAAAAAATATGGTAATATGGAGATAAATGGTTGGAATGTAGACGAACAAAACAATCACATGCCGTCGGTGCGATCCGAAAACATTAAATTTCAAGGCAAACGTAACATAAGTGCCTAAGAAAGTTGAAAATATAATAGACGCCAGCGTAGCACAGTCAGTAGAGCGCCGGACATGAAATTCGAAGGTAACAGGTTGGGATCCTACCAGCGTTATGCGGTTGTTTTTCTGTCAACCTCAAATCGTGAATGTCATTATTACATTATTATTTTGCATTGATTAACATAAAAAAATTCCTCTATGCTTCCCTTGAAGTGACTGGCTGTTTACAGCTGCGTACGTATGTACCTCATAAAGAGCGCCTCATTTCTCTTACGTTTTTTGTCAATTAGCCTGACGACGACCTCGAATCTGGCTGCTTTAAACGCTTAAGAAGGTTATCGCAGAGCTCCAAACTTCTCCGTTAGATCCCGTTCCACTCCGGCTGCTGACGAGGGTGGCGCTACGAGCGCTTAAGGATAGGATATACTGTGGGATTACTTTTCAATGTTGCGCTGTTGCCTGTCTGGTACCTCACCCAACATGCCGCGGGTTCGGGCCAGACCAAGCCGAGGGCCATCCAGCATTCACTGCGCTTGCTCTTTCGCTCCGAAGGAAGCAATAGCAAAAGTTATAAGCACAAATGTTTAACAAATAGAAGAGTGCATTAAAAACTCCGTACTAACCATGCACCAGACCTCGTTACGACCCGTAGACTAGCCGCAGAAACTGAGAACGTGGTCGGGGCGCCGCATGCATGAAGCCAAACGAATAAAGCACGCGCGACACATCACAAGGGAGTATGTGGGATGCGCAGAGCACATCTCGACGACACAGGTCGCACGTGGATGGCGCAACGCGAGTCGTCACCGGAAATAGCCGACGTTGACGGAGACCCGAGTCAATCAGGCCTTCCAGACTCAGAAGCGTCGGCGCCGCACAGGCGGACGCCGGACTTTCTCGGGCCTGGACTCGGGCAAGGCCTCAAGGAGCGCGTTCACAATTCACGGTCCCTGGCCAAATCCAGGAAGAAAAAAACGTGTGCATCTGCTGCTGCTCATATCGATAGCGATATTCCCGTTACCCCGTCCGCTTCCCGCGAGCGCCCTCGCGTCGAAATCCAATATGTCACAGGGAGGTGGCCCAATGGGGACGCGAGACAAACACGTGAAGAACGGAAGGGAAGGGTGAGAGACAGCAGTTCTCGGAAGAGTTCTCTTCGAAAAGGGTCAGCACCATGACTGCTTTCCTCTCCTCTCACGGTGATACCACATGAGGTCCCTAAGGAGCAAAACAAACAGCAGCGGCCAAGTGTTCCGCGTCGCATAGGGAGCACAATACCCATAATAAACAACCCTAAGAAAAAATTAACAGGGGTTGTCTTTCTTAAACCGATTTTATTACGAAAGCGCGAGAAGCAGCACTTTAAGCTCTATATTTGCGCCATCCGGCAACCGCCGCATTAAATGGCGGAGGCATACATGGATTCCCTAATCGGCTCCGGTGCAACGGAGAATTTGATCGCGGATGCCACGGGTTTGTCGCTTCATCAATAGCCACAGTTCCAAATAGGGAATGTTAAAAAGTACCTAAACATGGTTGTAGCGAGCGGAAGCACACGCCGCTGTGGCTCAGTGGTTAAGACGCTCGCCTACTGAGCCTGTTGGGTTTGTATTTTAGTTTGAAAGCAAGCAATTAAAAACGGCTGACAAAATTGTTGGTTGGTGGTGTCTTGCGTATGAATGGTTTCCCACTAATGGAAGATTGAAAATGCGCTGCCGTACGTAGCTCTGTCAGGACCGTATCGTGGGAGAAATTCCACGACTATGTATTTGAATTCCACAGGTGGAGTGTGGTGGTTTCTTCTTCGACTTTCTAATCGTTTTTCTGCATCATTACATCATTATTTCGCGTTGATCAACTCCAAAAACAAATCCCTTGTGCTTTCTTTAGTGTCACTTGCGATTGGCTTCATTTTGTAAATATAGCAGATCGAAATTCTACATCACAAATACTATACTAATCACTTATCGCTTGCCAATGCGATCAGTGCATGCTTATACTTGCGCCTAGCTAACCGCGGCTTTCATAAAATACCTGTTCGGTAGGATCAAGGTAAAACTTGCTACAAAGAGTTTGCTGCTCTTTCTGGTCAGGTGATAGCTATAAATTCATGTCATGAGCAAAGGTGTATCAAGGTGTCTCCAGTGTTGCTTGATAAATTGCTGTTCGCGAAATGCTATTCTGGTAATAAAGCATAACAACCACATCGATTCGCAGTATTTCTTGAAAGTTTGTCTCAATTTTCACTTGATGCATTCCTCACTGCAAGATTTTCTGAAAACTCACTCGAGAAATAGCCTGCGAATACATGTGATAATAAATTTGGACAACGATGCTAGCTTACTCACGGATACAGGAGGCAACAGTCATCCCACTCTTTAAATAATACAACCTTCACTGGTAAAAATATACCTATATCTCCCTGCTGAAATGATACGACGTCAAAAGGCGCAACCTCGTAGGGAAATCGTCCATTCCCGCCTGTGATAATGTTGTTCACGCCGCTCCCGATTTCTTCTCATGATCAAAACCGCCTCGACACGTAGCACTAGGTAAAACTTCAGTAACAGTGCATGCGCGCAGGTAGAAAGAAGGGACGGGATAGAGCACAAGAGAATAGAGCGCTGACTTCTATTTATTCTACCAAACGTGCCATGTATATATACACGGGCAAGAGCGAAATCGGCGAAACAGGAGAAAAAGATACCTTAAAAAAGCTAAGACAGAGACAAAAACATTATTCGAGCAGTCCAGACTAGATAATCTTGCCAAACAGATCAAGGATAGTAAAAAACTGACCTTAGATGTGTTCTTTTCGGCCAAAACGCATAAAGAAGCATGTCCGCTTTGTGTGATTATCTCGGAAAAAGCTACTTGGCAGAAATGTTTAGCGTTTTTTTTTTTTTTCAGAAGAAGGTAATGCTTGAAATCAATTACCCCTTTTTAGTTGACAATTCTGCATAGGTTATTGAATGGTTACATTGTAACGAGGATAAGAAGGTGTCTTATCCTCGTTACAATGTGTCTTATCCTCAAGATTTGTTTTACTCTTTGCAACAAGGCGCTTTATTACTGTGTGTAGAACAAGCCTTTGACATGTTTGATGCTGTTTCTTTTCAGAATTATTCTGGTGTAACTGAAGAAAGGTTTTTAGAATTGCTCAATGTATACTTGAAATTAACTTTCGCGACCTGAGACAAGGAAACCCACCTGCAAAAGCGCGGAATTTACATTTAGTCATGCATTGCTCTAGTACTGAGTGATCTTTTTCTTGCCGTGCATGATAGAAATCTTGCTGAGTGTCTTGAAGGCACCAGTTTTTAAATGTGTTCGCATACGTGGGCGACTTTTGAGTCATCATTGACGACGCTAAGGCGAGCTTCACTCTTTATGCTTAAAATGTATTGGATGTTTTAGGCGAAACTTGTCTCCAATAATTCTGACGCATGAAATGATCAATGAGAATTCTATCAGGTTTTTAGATGTAATACTCAAGTTTCTTTATAATCACATTTGTTGAAGTTATGAACCTCGAGCGAAAAAGCGCTTCTCCCTGCAGTATCGGCACACTCAAAGATGGTAAAGCGAGGCGTAGGGAAGTACCTCATCAAGAATTCCCTAGGTCTCGTGTACATATGCTCTATGAAGCCGTCGGCTTTATGACGCTGATTACCCTGAACCCCTTGTTTGCGCTGTGGCTGAAGGTATGCTTAGAAAGAAAAAAGTACGACACGAAAAGGGTTATCGAAGAAAGGTAGCTGTGATACCATATATACATCAGGCATCACGTAATCTTAAAAAAGTTAGAAAGCGAATATGTCTTCAAGTTGTGCTGTCTGCACAATTGAAACTATCACTATTATGTAAGAAAACAAACTCATTCGCAACTGAGGAGAGCCCTTGCAGTATTAATCATCAAAACCGCTTTATTAGTTGTCAAGAGGGCGCCGCATATCGCGTGCATTTGTTGTGTAGCCAGAAATGTACCGGACAAACGGGCAGATGTGTTAACACAAGATTGAGAGAACATAATGACAACGTAAAATAATGGAGCCAGGATCAGCTCAGCCTACACAGCTTTAACTGCGACAATAAATGTGTACGTAATCATCGGAAAAAGCCAGGCATGCCATCTTCTATTAAATGCACGATTGAAAGTAAACATAAGGATCAGGGAGTTAGAGAAATAATCGAGGCGTTGAAGACTGCGCGTGCGGGAGATAAGTGTGTGAGCATGCCATCGGTCTTTTTGAGCCAGAAGGAACTCAGATTTTCAGATGATTGAATTTAGGCGCCTGGTGCTATGCCGTGGCATCGTTATGAGTGTTGTTTCCCTTTGCTCTTTTTCCCTCTTTTATCTGTTTCCACTCTTGCTGGTATATATATACATGACACGTTTGACGAAATAAATAGTTGGAAATTAGCGCCCTATTTTCTTGTGCTCTATCCCGTCCCTTCTTTCTACCTGCGCGGTTACTGATTTTATGTTTAGCCAACGAGCCCAACAAGCATCAATCATGGTTCAGTAGAGCAGAGAGCTGGGCCAGTTGGTACAAATTAGTAATGATTGAAACCGGCAGAAAGACGCCGACAAAGATAGAGACACACAACACAGCGCTGGACTAGTAACTCTTCTAGTCCAGTCTTGGTAGTTGTTAGTACAGCATTGTGTTGTGTGCCTCTCTCTTTGTCTGCGTCAAATTTTCGCTGGTTTCAATATTTAGCATCAATCAAACCAGGTAAAACTGTGTCAGTAGTGCCATCTACTTGTATAGGACTAACTCGGCTTGTATAGGGCTAACTAACTATACTAGCTGCGCGGCCATAAAAAGCAGGGGAGAAGAAAAGTGATCTGACTGATCTTCGGATCAGCGGAATATATATTTATTTATTTATTTATTTATTTATTTATTTATTTATTTATTTATTTATTTATTTATTTATTTATTTATTTATTTATTTATTTATTTATTTATTTATTTATTTATTTATTTTACGTTCTAGCAGCAGACCTATAAAATGTAACATACGGAGCTGCGGTCCACGAACATGCCGGTAACGAGAGTGACTTGTTGACAGTCCAGTTTAGATGGAGTTAAGAAGCATATATCACCTACAAGGAATTGTTTTGTTTGGAGTTTTGTGCAGGGCTTGCTTTCAATTTCATAGGTGACCGTTCAAAATTAAAAATAAAACTTCAATAATTTTTATTGCCTGCATTTCAGAGAAGAATTGGAATACATGAACAACGCTAGGGCATAATGGTTATGAAAAAAGAGGCAACATTCGCTTCAAACAGTGGCTTCGTTTTGATGCACTTAAAAATAATGGAGCCATCGAAAAAAACCTGCGATTTGTTTAGCCTTGTAGATGTTTGGCGACAAGGGTGCTACAAATGAGATGTGATTCCTACGAAGATATCAATGCTCACTAGGGCCAAGACAAAAATCACGGTTTCGCAAGGCTGTTAATTTGCACGATTTTCACTCATGGTCGTCCAACACCAGCGCCAGCGCAGTGGCACTGAAGCGCTTGGGTAACTCTGTGCTTGACAAAACCTGCATTCTGCCGGCCTTTCATATGCTAAAAAACGTAAGAATATTTTGGTACTCTCGCTAACGGCGTATTGCAAACCGCCACTAGTCTCCATTCCGCCCATAGTGCCTTGAAAGAGGCTATGTTTCGTTTCCTTCTGCTGATCTTCTTCATGCCCAAATATGCAGGTTGCCACTTAAAAAGCAATTAAACTCACGTCATCAGCGAGACGGCTATTGAGAGCTTGTAGGGTCATCTCGTCTCTTGTTTCATTCGCTTCGAAGTATATCTGAAAGCAATAGAAATCTCTTAATAGCATGCACATCAACAGATCTAATCATTCAAGCTGAAAATAAAGATAGAATTGGTTTTAACAACCACATTTGAAATGATTCGGCGCTATGATATTTTGCTCATGCTTTTAAGTTCTGTACATCCTAGAAAGGTCTTCTAAATCTCGAATATCGCCCGCAAAGCACTACTTTTACGCTGTTGTGCATGTGCATTGTGGTGAACAGCGTTATAACTAATTTCTTGAATGCTGCACTGACTTGTGCTATGATTTTCATCCAGAAATGTTCACTGATACACTGCTGCACCTCACGCATTAGCTGGTATTCGAAAATGCCACATTCCTAATTATTCTTGTGGCAACGTCATGCGTCCAGACTGGATTACCGATGTTTTAGCTGGCCTTAGCCACGCTAGTGACCCTGGCATTCTTCGTCTTCCTCTCTCGATCTCCCTCCAGCCTTGCCGCGTCCCAGTGCCACGTCACTGTGAATAAACTCACCTTCTAACCTTCTGGCTGTTTAACGGTGGCATTTGGTGGAGCCACCGCGTATCGTCCCCTGTACGCTGACTTCGAAGGCAGCTTTGAAGCCGTATTCATCGCTAAGCGAAACGTACTATGTACTAGCTTGTTCAACATATTTGCGTGCGTTCTTTGTGCTTCTGGAAGATACAAGGGGCAAGAAGGAGGACCATCGCCAAGTGACGGAACTTTCTTGGCGCCGTCGAAGCGTCTCAAAGGTAGCAGCCATGCCCCGAAGGAGACATCGGTGGGAGAGCTGCGACTCTTACAGCCATTCGGAGAGCAGCTACCATCACAAGCGCAAGCGGCTCGCTAAAGCTCGAGAAACGGGACTGTTGGGCTTACGCGAGGCTACCACCACCGACGATGAAGCCAACCAGCGCCACTCGGACGAGGAATCTTCGTGTCGGCCTTCGCAGTACCGCCGGCAGCACTCGAGTTCGCACAGCAGCCGCCGCAGCACGCGCCGCCGGGACCACCACGGACACCACTCGCGGTCGCCCATGCGGAGGCCCCCAAGCGTGGAGGACGATGAAGAGGGCCATCTGGTGTACCGGCCGGGAGACTTGCTCCAGTACAGGTACAAGATTGTCACCACCCTGGGTGAGGGGACCTTTGGCAAGGTGGTCAAGGTGACCGACATGCACACGGACCAGACAATGGTATTGAAGATAATCAAGAATGTAGAAAAGTACCGTGAGGCAGCACGCCTGGAGATCAATGTCCTCGAGAAGCTTGTGTGGACACAACATCTGTTCACAAGGTGAGTCGTCGTCTGCGAGGCCTACAGCCTGAGTTCAGCGGCGTGAGAACACCCCCAAGAACCATGACGTCTGCCTCGAGTAACCATCCTCCTCAGCAGGCTGGAGCGGTGCCGCCGTTTGTCCTACACACGTACCTCGATCACCACCTTCGTTCAATAGTGATAAGTTCGAGGACGTTGTGTGGCGGGCTTCAACCAGTGGGACGATGAGCGCAAGCTACAAAACGTCTACTTCGCATTGCTGAATTTGGCCAAAACGTGGTACGAGAATCACGAAGCTTCTTTTGGCACCTGGGAAGCTTTTCGCCGAAAGTTGTTGGCGACATTTCGTACTGACGAGGGGAAAGAGAGAGCCGAGCTCGCCCTGCACTCAAGATCGCAGCAGCCAAATGAAAGTGTTGCCGTGTTTACTGAAGACACGACGCAACTCTTCAAACGGGCTGATCCGGCTATGCCCGAGGCCAAGCAGGTTCTCTTATCCCAACCGCCCGTCAACCTCTGGCCAGTTCAGAGGCATGTCCGCGCGGCGGGAAAACTAAAGACTGCGTCCTCCGGGGTAGGGCAGCCGCAGCTGTACAGAGTCAAGTACCCAAAGATTTACCGCGACGTGCCGACCGACGGCGACTCGACCCGACGAGCGGCGAAAAAATTGGTTTCCGCCGAAATTTCAGTAACCGCTGACAACCGTAATGTGAATGCACTCGGGGATACTGGCGCTGATTTTTCGGTAATGAGCAACCGGCTAAACACAACCCTCAGAAAGGTTTTGACGCATTGGACAGGGCCGCAGATCCGGACAGCTGGCGGCCATGTGGTGACACCGATTGGTGTCTGTATCTTGCGAATACAGATTCGAGGCGTAACTTTCTCCTGCTGCTTCGCTGTGCTCTCCTTGTGCTCCAAAGACCTGATACGTACTCAAGTAAAATTTGTCGGGCTAGTTTGTTCATAGTTCAGTGCAATAAAAAGCTGCGCTAATAAGCTGCGTCCTGCCTTTCCTTCGTCCGTGCTTTATTAGCGCAGCTTTTTATTGCATTGAACCTGATACTCGGTTTGGATTTCCTCCGGGATTATGGCGCTGTGATCGATTTTAAGGACCTAATTGTGTCGTTTGTCGCCCACCGCAGTCTTGACGCCGAACCCCAGCAACACATAACGAAGCTGCGAGTCTGTGACGATTATGTTGTGATACCATCAAGGTCCAGCATGTTTGCGACTGTAGAGTGCAATAGCGGCTCCGGAAATCGTGGCATCGCCGAAGCCAACATGTCGCTGCTTCTGGGTCAACAAGTCTGTGTAGCTCGAGGACTTATTGAACTGAAGGACAGAATCGAGCATTTGGTGACGAACTTTGGTTGCGAATCGCAATGCTTGGCGAGCAAAACAACGATTGCGTATGTTCAAGAACTCCCGGAATGCGCAGGGCAGTACGCGTTGTCCGAAATCACAGACTCGTTAGAAACGTCGACTACTCCAGGTAAAACCGACGTCAATCCAGATCTCCTGCCTAATCAAAAACGCTGCCTAGAGATCATTATTGATCCTTTCCGGGACTGTTTTGCAACGACCTCCAGTGTTAGACTGACACCGACCACAAAGCATCGAATTATAGTCGACGACAATCAGACACCATTACGTCAGTCGCTTTATGAGGTCTCTCCGAAGGAGCGGGATCTAATTCGCCGGCAAATTCAGGAAATGCTCCAGGACGACGTGATCCAACCGTCGACGAGACCATGGGCGTGTCCTATTGTCCAAGTGGCGAAAAAAGATGGGACCCTATGGTTCTGCGTTGAATACCGCCGTTTAAACAAGGTTACCAAAAAAGACGTTTATCCTCTACTGTGCATTGATGATTCCCTAGACCGTCTGCGCAACGCCAAATACTTCTCATCGCTCGATTTACGCAGTGTTTATTGACAGGTAAAGGTGGACGAACACGATCGGGAGAAGACCGCCTTTATTACCCCGGACGGTTTGTACGAATTCAGGGTGCTCCCTTTCGGGCCTATGCTCGGCTCCTGCGACCTTCCAGTGGATGATGGAGACTGTGCTTTCTGACCTGAAATGACAGTCTTGCCTGGTGTACCTGAATGACGTTGTTATTTTTTCCGACACTTTCGAGGAACACCTGAGGCGCCTGCGTGCCCTTTTCGAAGCCATTCTTCAAGCCGGTCTGTCCCTTAAGCCAGAAAAGTGCCATTTCGCTTTCCAAGAGCTGAAGTTTCTGGGCCGCATTGTGAGTGCCAAGGGCGTCAGCCCAGACCCCGACAAGACAGCCACCGTAGCTGCTTTCCCCATTCCAACCAACAAGCGAAGCGTGCGTCGTTTTCTGTATCTTTGTGCCTACTATCGGTGTTTTGTGAAGAACTCCTCGCGGATAGCTGAAGCCCTAACTAGCCTCACAAAAGAGAACGAACCGTGCTGCTGGAGTCAAGAGCAACAATGATCCTTTGAGAAACTATGAACTCATCTACAAAGGGCGACCATACTTGGTCACTTCGACGAGCAAGCCGACACAGAACTGCACACAGAGGCAAGGAACGCCGGCCTTGAAGCGGTTCTTGTACAATGGCAGGATGGTGTGGAATGCGTAATCGCTTACGCAAGCCGCATCTTATCCCGGTCTGAGGTGAACTACTCCACCACCGAAAAGGAGCGTCTTGCTATTGTGTGGGCAGTGACAAAATTTCACCCCTACTTGTCTGGCCGGCCTTTCCGAGTAGTGAGCGATCACCACTCTCTCTCTGTTGTTTGGCGAGCCTCAAAGATCCTTCAGGGCGGCTAGCACGCTGGAGCCTTCTTGCCTATAAATCAGGCAAGAAGCACAGGGATGCAGACTGTCCCACGCGCCTCTTCTGCATAGCAGCACTGAGTTCGACGACGATTCTCTTTTTCTTGGCGCTATCTCCGCGGACACTTTGGCTCAACAACAAAGAGACGACCTTGAACTACGGCATCTCATTGAGTATCTAGAAAGGAATAATCCGACTCCTCCCCGAATCTTCTCGCGCGGATGGTCATTGTTCTGTTTGCGAGACGGGATCCTGTACAATAAGAACTACGGGTCGACGAAAGCTAATTACCTTCTCGTCGTACCTAAGGCTATTCGCAACGAAGTCCCGTTCCAACAAGTCGGCATGGATTTACTCGGCCCGTTTCCGAAGTCCTCGCTCGGTAATCGGTACATTGTGGTCGCCACCGACTATCTCAGCCAATGCTGTGAAACGAAAGCTCTTCCCTGTGAAACAGCTGCTGAAATTGCTACCTTTTTTATGCAGAGCATTGTACTTCGTCACGGTGCACCCGCAGTCATTATAACTGAAAGGGGAAGGCTTTAACCTCGGCGCTTACGCAGGAGGTTACGCAACTCAGTGGCATAAGCCACCGAAGAACAACCGCGTATCACCCGCAAATGTACTCATCGAACGGCTTAATAAGACAATCGCCGATATGATTTCAATGTATGTCGACGAGGACCATTGAAACTGGGACGCAATACTTCACTATGTCACCTTCGCGTACAATACTGCGCCGCAAGAAACTACGCACTTCACTCCGTTTCGTTTAGTCCACGGCCGCGAAGCCATGACTATGCTGGACGCAATGCTGCTTCCTGATAGTGTTAATGCCGCAGTCACGCGTGCTGATGAATTCCTTCTGCATGCCGAGACCACCCGCCAACTCGCAAGACAGCATATCCGGCGCCAGCAAGAAAACGACGCTCACCGGTATAACCTACGCCGCAGAAATGCGAGTTTGCACCCAGAGAACGAGTTTGGGTGTGGAGCCCAATCCGTATGAGAGGGCGATCTGAAAAGCTGCTTCGGCAATACTTTGGGCCGTATGAGGTAGTCCGCCAACTCAGCGAAGTGAACTATGAAGTTCATCCCCACGTAACTGTCCGTTCCTCTCGACGGCCAACGTCCGAAGTGGTGCACGTTGAACGAATGAAGCCATGCCCGTTAGCCGCTCATTCGCCCCAGCCACCCAACTCTACCGATGTTCCTTGTTGCTCGGATCGCCAACAGTTAGCGCCGAAGACGGTGCTTTTCAAGGAGGGGGAGTAATGCCGCATTCCGAATCATTCTTGTCATGCCGCATTCCCTGAACTGAATTTAAATATTTTGTTTTTTCCACGTTAGTCTGTCTTGTGCACCCTTCGATGGCACGCAGAGCTGAGAGGCTGTATAATTAAACGGCTTCTCTTGGATTCAAAGAAACCAGTCCGAAAAACTGCGCAATTCGTGCCCACGTGAGACTAAACACACAAATCTTGTGATGCATAAGTCAACTCCTGCCAACGCGTGTGCACTGCCTTGAGAAAACTGTTTGAATCATGACTACACTTATTCCAACTCAATGGAGGTCTCACGCTGAACGGCTCTTGCAGTTTAGCTTATTTTTCAATTCTTTGTACAACTCATCAGGTTGAGCACTGCAGGACCACTGAGTGCATTGTGTACTGCATCCTGTTTCCATACGTTTTATTTGCCACAGAAAAGGCTGCAACGAGTACATATTTCTCTTGGCATAAGCTGGTCGCGTTTCCCTCTTACTGATTTTGAGGAGGTATGTCTACAAAGCTCGCGAGTATTCAAGACCTCAAAGTATAGGACCTTTTCCTTCAGGGACTCTATCGTTTCTTATAATGAATCCAACGTTTTCCCCTTGGTATAAGGTTTACTTTTTTGGTCGTGTTACAGCAAAGGGCCACTGTCCATTCATTGTAAAAGCTTTAGTTTGTGTAACAACAGAAGGCAATATAATATATAAGCGTGGACAGCTCTTAGGCAAAAATCTGCGCAGTCCTCTATTTTATTACTCCTCCGTCACCAGTGAAAATTCTATTATGCGTTCTCCCACATCGTCACTCATCATGACCTTCTTTCTTCTCCCCTTCCCGTTCCCCAGTGCAGAGTAGCAGGCCAGATTTGAATTATTCCGGCTGACCTCTCTGCCTTTTCCTTTCAATAAGTCCATCTATATCTATTAACGCGACGTTAACCCCTGTTCTCCAGAGAGTCCGCGCCAGTATCGTCGTCGTTGTGAGCGAAAGATCACTTACATGCCCCTGGCAGGTGGTAGCTGACAGGTAGCATGGGCGGGCACTGATTGGTCGTCGGGTTGGGTGATGTCACGTCACCACATATTATGGGCCCAATTTTTAAGCCATGCCAGCACAGCCTTCGCTCTTGCGGTGGGAGGGTAAGGTTGGAAACCAGCTTTCCAAGATCCTTCGATCCCGTGTTATACACTCTGTCTGTCTGTCTGTCTGTCTGTCTCTCTCTCTCTCTCTCCCTTCCTCCCTCTCTCTCTTTCTCTCTCTTTATCTCACTCACTCTATGCGTTGGTCACCAACATGCCCTGAGGAGGGCCCGGGTAGAGAAGCCCAGAAAGCATACCACACAATCGCTAGCTGTAGACGTACTGGCCCTCCTCTCTGCATGCGGGGAGAGCGTTTATTCGCTCTTTCTCTTCTCTCTTCTTCCCCAGGCAGAACGATTAGGGTACCATAGAGAAGACGCTCATTTTAACGCCAAATACATGGGATCCTGCTTTAAGGAACCTTCACATCAAGCAAGTAGCGAAGTGAAAGTATGCGCACAAGGATTCACAAGGAAGTCCTCGGACAGCAGCCATTAACGCTCTCGCATCATGCTTTTAAAGACAAAGCTTAAGCTTACACTTCTATTTTATACACAGCCGTGTCTGCGTACAGTGACTGTCTAACGCTAAAAGCAAGTATATTCAACTGGAAAATTATTAGTTGAACGTACCTTTGAAAGAGCCTTTTCGAAATTTATGATTTCGTCTGCTACCGCATCAGCTTGAGATATGTAACTAGGTTCAAGCAGCTTTATCGTCTCCGTTATGAACTCTTTGTAAGCCCTTTCAGATTCGGTTGCAAAGCTCAAATGGTCCGTCCCTGCTATATCATATTCCCGTTCTTCGGCTGGTGAATCCTTAGATGCGTCTCCGTATATGTCGTCGTAATCCACACCATCTACGTAGAATGGCAATGGTAGGGTCATCTGAAAGCGCGTATCGAACAATTGTTAATGTAGTGTATCTAAAGGAATCAGCAGAACTTAGAAAAAGGTAATTTCTTACGAATATTATAGGCTGAGAGCGAGAGTCTGTAGATACGTAGTATTGAAACAGCGGGCGTGGACCTGTACTCTCGAGTATTTTCTGGTAACTCATGGGTTCCTTTTCATTAATCTTTTCCTTTGCAATCGGCCATGTGCCTATCTTGTATTGTTCTATGATCCTTCTCGTCGAGTTTCGCAACGCTTCTTCGTCTGTTCCTGCAGAAAAGATATCATGTGAGCTTCAGAGAAACAGAACAGCAATGGCAGCTTACGGCCGCACACATCACCGTCAAGAACATCGTTTCGAAGAGAGCAGTTCTTCGCCGTGTTTGTCTTCTATGAACTCGGACTTTTTCTTTATTTGAGCCCAGCCTAGCCAGAAAATCAGCGCGAAATTAAGGGGACCAATTATAAAGGCAGATCTGATAACATTTGTTGAGAGGAAAGAGCAGTATTATTCTACACGTTCCACAATTGAAAACAAGAAAAAAAAAAGAGTACCAAAGTAAGAGCAATCGAAATACTTTGACCAAAAATTGCTATTCCGCCTGCAAACCAAGAAATAGCGGGAAGAAAATGACACATTAGCCAGTGCCTGAATGGCTACAATAAAACAGCCAACAACGAGCAAACGAAAAGCAGCACCGACAGCAATGTCTCGTGCTTAGAAGGAAAACAAAGCGCAAAAAAAAAGAAAAACGTGTTAGCAAGCCTAAAGAAAAATTTTCACCAAAGGATAACTGATCAAATCTAAAGGGCAGTAAGAACGCGCTAAAAAAAAAAAAAAACACTCGGCAGTTTTAAGAAAAACGAAATATATAAATTAATACAGAAATGTATCAGAGCGTCGTTGAATGCTTTTACGCAGGTGTTAAACGCAATAAACACGATGCCTAATCACAAGCATCAGCTATTTTATTAAAAAGTAATGAAATTCAGGTTTCTAAATTTCATGTCTAACAAGGAATATCCATAGCAATTGAAAAAAAAAATGTTAGCGTCTGAAAACATTTAAGAAAAATGACATTTTAGCGATTATTTGGGTGTTTTGACCACATTGAGGTAAACGAGCGTTTCTCTGGATTATATGATGATTATGATGATGATGAAAACATTTATTGACATTGGCTTAGATTAAGGGAAGGCTGGTTGGGTCACTAGTCCGGGACGTCTTTGGTAAAAGTCGCTGCCCGTGCTCTTTCGACGAGGGCTCGTTGTTCCTCGAGGTCCGAGCTGAACAGGGTCGCCTCTCAACCTTCCCACGTTTATTTATTAGGTCAATACCGGTATTTTGTTGACAAGCCCATACCATGTGGTATAAGTTTGCCCTCTGGACACAAAATTTGCACTGCGCCGAAAAGGATTCAGGCTCAATGGCGCGAAGTGTTGCTGGTTTATTCAATGACATAGTTTGTAACCTTCGAAGGTGACACTCTTCTGATTATACAAAAACTTTATATGAAAACTGAAAACTTTATATGAAGCTTTATATGAAAACTGGATTATATGAAAACATTTCTGAGGGATTGAATATATACATCTTCTAGATTGTCTCGTGTCCGGTTAATCGTATGCGGTGTCGACTGAGTGTGGGTGCAGATGGATTTCATGAGCAAGCGCTTTAAAAGGTAACCGTACGTGCCACATCCCAGTCAATATTAAACCCAGTAGCTTTATGATTTCCACCGTAGCGTTTGAAAGAGAAGTCGCCTTGGGCGGCATCATTTTGTAGTTGCGCTATTATTCTGTTCGACGATCCTGCATCAGCGGTAGAAGCGCTGTCACAATTTGGGCAACGTAACTTTCGCATAACACTAGTGTAGATGGCTTGCTGAATAGCATCCTTGACAATCCCATCGGCATAAGCGTCCGGGTCACTTCGGCACTCTATAACTCTGCGTTAAAAGTAAGCTCATGCTCGAAAGCTGAGCAAAAAAGGAACAAACATGAATGATCACTGCGCCTACAGGAGTAATGCTGCATCTTCCCAGTACAGAATTGAACCGCGAAGCAAGCAAATAAACATATCTCCTATGCTAGCAGAGAGAGTGAAAACTTGACTTTAGGTTTTTGTGGCTATAAGGGCGGCATGACCCATGTCCCTTCATGCCAACTACAATAGAAACTTGTAGGGGTAAATGATTCCATTAGCAAGCAATCTCAGTGGGATATATGTACAAGGTTCTCTATCCTCATTTTGCTTCTGGCGAAAGGTTTGATAGAGGAGTGTTCTAGAGACGAACTACCCCTGATGAAGAGTCATGCCCCATGCATGACATGCTTGATGTTAATGTTTAGTTGATTACCATTAGGACACCGGTCATGACATCGATTGTGACCGGGTATGTGGGATTTATATCGGCAATGAAAAATCACGATCGATGCGCTCGCTTATAGAACCTCTCTAAATTCAATCGACACCACATATTATATGACAGAGATGAGTAATTATAACAGAGATGTACATCCGGTCCAGAAAAAAAAAGATATCCATAAACTATAAACTCACCAAATTCGTTAGTAGTCATTTCATCGCGAACCAGGAACCCGTACGTACGCAGGGATGTCAAAAGTTCCTAGTTCTGAATTCACTGGAGAGTATACATCTTTTATTCCCTTCACGCCCTTGAAAATAGTGCCCAGATTCTTCACGGCTTTTTAATATGTTCTCTTTAGGCGCGGTGATTGCGCGCATGCTGGAAATCCGGTTTTAAATGACAGTGTCCACACTGTGCAGAGTTAGTGACTTGTTGAGGAAATCTTTGTTCAAGCATTTGACATTCGTTCAGCAGATGTAATCTGAGTATTGGCTGCCGATACTGCGAATAAAAAAACAAGCCCCTTCTGATTTAGGGCTGGGAGCCTGGTTTGTTAGTTTTTACATTACTCAATTCACGATACTGAGAACATTAATGATGTAAAGCAAGTACCACTTCAGTTTGACACATATATCTCAAGGTATCTACCGCTGCGATGGCGAAATGCGAGATCGCGAAGCGCCGAATGTTAGAGGCTCTTGCCAATATTTTAGTGCCGTCAACCTTGAATAAATCTTTATTTGTTGCGTCTGCCAGCCGCTGGCGCTCAGTCTTATTACTTTGCTTGCACCGCACAGAAAGATCTCAGGTTCTTTGTTTACGCTCAGTGTCACTGTTTTGCAATGTCGCGTAAAATGCGCCGAGATGTATCTGGAATAATTCCAGTCACTCGCGTCTGTTTCCACAATGTTCCAGTTCTTTCTATCACCTTTTCAGATTTATCCATATGTTCAATTGACGACTCTAAATTAAACGCTGACAAGTGCGACGGGTATTTGCAGTTCTACGACCGCGAGCACGTTTGCTGTTATCGCCGCCGCCGAATTGCTCGTTTCTTTTTTTTTTCTTTTTTTTTTTTGCGGGCGCAAGTCAGTTGATTAAAGAGTTCATTTAGTTCAACGCCAGCCTCTACGTTTGCTGCTTTCGGCATTATCACCAACAGGCGACATACAGTGGAGGTGTTGCCCCTTGTGTTCCGGACTCCCCCCAGAAGGCGAGACAACAGCCCTACTTCTGTCGTCCTGTGAATCCAGTCTACTGATCACTGAGCCAGCTCCCGACTTCAAGGGCTCCAACCAGAACACGGGACAACCGGCGCCCACTCGACACCTGAAGAAAGCATAGGTTTTACTACGTACCAGCACAGAGTGTCGGTTTCTTTTGTTATGCAGCAGCCCCTAACGCCGCCAATTTTCTAAGTCGCTCAGGAAGAATATGCCAAAGATTAGCTGGATCAGTACAAGTGAGTGGCAGCCTTCAACAACTGGGACGACGATTTAAAGCTTCGGGTTATTCGCTCTTGATGGAACAGCCCATACGTGATTTGAAAACCACGTGTCATTCCCAACAACATGGGAGGCACCCAAGAAGCAGCTACTCAACGCATTCGCCACGTAATGAGGAAGGAAATATCCGGACTGTTCCTATAGTCCTAGGTGGGTGCAGCTTCCCAACACGTCCGTCTTCTCTTATGTTGAGAAATGAAGAGCCGTTTTAGTCGCTGTGACTTGACGTGCCTGATGAAAAGAAGGTACAGTTTTTAATACGAGGTGTGAAAGAGTCGCTTTTTTCCGGCCTCTTTAGGAGCCCACCGAAAACCATTGCCGAATTCATTCAAGAAGCGTCCACCATGGGAAGGACCCTGGAATCTCAAGCCAGGTCAAGGCTCACCTTGTCACGCCTTCGGCGTATCATTCGGGACGTCGTCCGATAAGAACTCCGCCGGCTGCTATCCTACATCCAAACAGCCACGGATAGCGGCGCTTACGGATATTGTCCACAAGTGCAGCAGGCACTTGGCATCCACACTTTTCCGTCTATTACGCAAGAGCTGCAATCCATAAGCGAAGCCGCTGCTTAGCGTAGCTCACCGCCACAACGCCAAGCCGTCTTTGTTTCCAGCCTGCTTGTGAACGCCGCCTTTGGCTTCCGCTTGCCAAGCCTACGAGCGACCTCAAAGACCCAAGAAATGCAACGTATGGAGGTCTTCAAACATTCTTCCGCTGTGCTTTCATTGCTGTGATGGCCGACCACAACCTTCGTCAATGCCCGTTCATATGGATTGGCCAGCGCGGTTTCGCCACCGACGCCCCACGGCCCCGTCCTGGCCAGAGACCTCAGCGGATCGATAACTTCCTGCGCAGGGAAAAGCATGCGTCTTCAAGCCCTCTGTACCACCCCATGTCGCCGCTCGGAAGCTGATTTGCGTCACCGAGCCGAAGCTACTTGCGAGAAAGGTCCCCTAGACCCGTAGGGGAACTAAGAAGAGAAACTTTTGGGTTAGGGCTTGTTTCACGGCGAAAACAAGAATATCCTCCGCCGTTGACGATGAATGACGACGCAGTAGACAATACACCGCCGCTGCACAAGACAATATCGACGAAGACTCGACAAAATTCCTAACTGGAGCCGCTGCCCACCGAAGTGAAATAGGTGAGCCCTGGCCTCGCTCACAGCATATGTGAGAGGCTCGGCCGGGAACCAAAGCCAACGCGCAATGCGAGGACGTGAACAAATGACCTCGACCTCGTTGCCGACCATCGCTCAATCACTGGCCTAGTAGACAACGGAGATTACTATTTAATCATCAGTGGACCGTTTGCCCCCAAACTAAAGAAAGTAACGACAGCTTGGGTCCCCGACCAGCCCCAGGAGACCCACCTGACCAAGGTCACCAACCTACGTTTGACAGCAGTCCCTCTTTACCATGGAGCAGAAAAGAGCAAATTTGTACTCTTCCTAAAATCCACAGCAAGTGCTCCTCGTCAGTTTCGAAGGAGCAACAAACAGTACAAGGCAAGCTGTCGCGATTCGGATCCGGGTGTCAATGCTTCTAGTCCGCGATATTAGGTGTGCAAAAGGCAAATTATACATTATTTACACTCATGGTGCAAAACAGCGAGAAAATCGGTACGGCGGCCGAAAGCTACTGGCCACACGCGACTGTCTCCGCACAATAACGGCAAGTGAAATTACGCCACGTCACCTACAGACGAGTAGCACTGCTATCGACCGACGCTCTCAGCGGTTTCTCCCACCGAATGGCAGTGCTCCTGCTCAATAGGCCAAAAAAACGTTGCCACTTGATTTGTCCAATCCGGAGGCAGCAGATGACGGCCGCTAAAGCGGTCCAATAGCGAGACCGCTGGTCTGCCACTTCGAATCTGTCGCTGTGGGAGGGGGGAAGAGGGAGCGCCGTCGCCGAACAGAGGCGCCACTCTGTCTAGGACATCCGACGCTGAGACTTATCCGACGCTGAGGCTTCCTTTGAGTGCACTTCTGCAATGCGGCTCAGCACCGGGACCTGTCAAAGGGCGTATGATTCTCGCCGGCACCCACTCGGCTCCAGCCGTCCAATGCTGCATGGACCGCGTGAACCTCAGCTCAAACCTAGATCATAACAGCAAGCAGCGCTTGTCACTGACGCACACGCCCGACTACTGCGATAAATCCCCTAGTGTGTATTTCCGTAAGAATATGGCAAGTCATTCGCGTGCAAGTGGATGAAATGCTTCGTGACGACGTAATCCAGCCTTCGAATAGCCCATGGGCGGCACCAGTCGTGCTGGTGAAAAAAAACAAAAACAAAAAAGACGGAACACTTTGCTTCTACGTTGGCTTCTACATCAATAGTATTACTAAGAAGGATGACCACTCCCTTCTTCTCATCGACGACACACTGGACCGGCTCAACAAAGCTAGGTATTTCGCATCGGTGTACTTGATAGTGGTTACTGCCAAATTTAATTCGACGACAGAGACCGCGAGAAGACCGCGTTCATCGCTTTTTCGAGTTCAGTTTTACATCTTCTCCTCTCCAGCGACTTCCCAACGAGTAGTGGATACCGTACTGGCAGGTTCGAAGCGGCAAATTTGTCTCATGTACACAGATGACGTCGTTGTCTTCTCTCCAAGCTTTTAAAACCATCTTAAAAGGCTTCAAGAGTGCTAAAAGAAATCGAGTCATCAGGGCTAACATGAAAACTAGAGAAATTTCACTTCGCTTACGAGAAACTGCTATTCGTCATAGCGCAAGCAAGGAGGGAGTTCGCCCAGACCGTCAGAAAGCAATTACGATCGCACAGTTTTCACAGCCTGCTAACAAGAAAATTGTGTGCAGACGCCTTTTACTGTGAGCGTATTGCCGATTATATGGCAGGAAGTTTTCTCGTATTGGCTAACCTTCCACACAACTTACAAATGCTGACGTGCTTTTTAAATGGGAAGTGGCGCAAGCCTTTAATAATCTTAGCGCCACCTACAATCCTCCCCTTGGACACTTTTATGTGTACGCTGAGACTGAAATTCATACCGACACAAGCAGCGAGGGTCTACGAGCGGTCCTCATTCAGAATGTCACGGAAGTACAGGACAAGGTTATCGCGTACGCTAGCCGGTTCCTATCGAAAGCCGAAGCCAACACCCCGACGACTGGTAAGAAATGCCTCGTGATCATCTAGGCAACGTAAAAAAATCGTCATTGCAAGTTTGTGAGTGATCACCATGTTTCCTGCTGGCTCGCCAATTTGAAAGATCCTCCCGGCCGCCTCGCTTGATGGAACCTGTGTGTTCAGGAATCTGACTAACTGGGCTCTAAAAGCATTCCCTCGCAGATGGCTTGCCACAAGACCCTTCTGACGCGCCACCGAAAGAAGACTACGACACGCCTTCTTGGAGCTTTTAAGCGATAGCAGTTTTGCACAGTAGCAGCGCTCGGAGTGCGAGTTGAAAATCCTAGCCGATTACTGAAAGGCATGACGCTCCTGCTGTGTTCAGGCGTCATTTGTTTCATTCCACCTTAATCAATGACGTCCTTGTGTAGAAAAACTTTGAACCCAACAGAAACACGCTGGTTCTTGTTGGGCCCAAAAACATCAGGCAGGAAATTCAGCTGGCGTTGCACAATAAGCCTACAGCAGGGCGTCTCGGGCTTTAGCGCACATTGCATCGAATCTAGGAGAAGTATTACTATAGCTACGATCCCCTGCCGACGTTACTCATCTAGCGAAAATGTGCCGTGAGAGTGAGCCACGCAAGATGCGCTCAATCGGAGTGGTTAGATACCGAACCCCATATCGCCCGCGATTAAGCCCTTTCAAAAAATAAGAATGGACCTCCTCGGCTCCCTCGTAACTTCATCAACGGGTAACAATGTGATCATAGTGGCAACTTATATTACATGACTAGCAATGCCGGAGAACATTTTCTGCCTAGTGGTATTTCAGTAGAAGTCGCTAAGTTTTTCGTCGAACGAATGCTGCGACGCGCGCCACCGAGGTGTTGATCATGTACAGGAGAACAGCATTTGCGGCGGAGCTGACGCAAATCATCTTGACCTACAGTCATGCAGGACACCGAATTACAAGAAGGTACCGTCCTCAAATCAATCAACCCCCGGAGCGTCACGTACAACTATGTCGACGCCGAACACAAGACTTGGGATACCAGTCTACAATAAGGTAGAAAGTTGGGCGAGTTGGTAATTAAACATGATTGAAAACACCAGTCTACATTGCGTCATGTTCGCGTATGACGCAGCCGTCTAGGAGACAACCAGCTCGACCCCGTTTACATTTCCTGTACCAGGGATCTCACAGCAACGCTGGACGTACTACTGTCGCACATCACAGGCTAGGACAACCTCGACGTCGCCGCCGATCTTCAGCGTCCGGATGCGTATTGAACACCAGCAAAGCACCTATGCCCGACGCTACAACTTACGACGGCGCAACGCAGACAAGGCGGGAGTCCAAGGCGGAACACCAATTCGCCACCGAAGCCTCAGTGAAAAGCTATTACACCGATACTTTAGCCCGCAACGTTTTTCGCCGAGGCGGACAATTGGACCATTTGAGGCCGTTCCCGACGGCTCGACATACACCGGTGGCGCCGCGCGTGCCCAGAAATTTGCATGTTGTGCACCGTAAGTCCTATTACGCGAGCCAAACTCGGATGAGTTTAATTTGTAATGTATTTCCGCCCTTCTCTGTTAATTTTGGAACATCGAGGTGAGGTTTCTTAAGGTGAGAGTAGAGAGAAGTACCTCGAGTGATTCTAGCCACTTTCGTCTGTTTCCAGTGTGTTCCAATTTGTTCTATTCTTCTTTTCTGGCGTTATCCAAATGTTTCATCACCGACCTTAATTAAGGCAACGGGTATTCGTAGCTCGACGATCGCCGAGAACACTTGCTGTTATCACCGCCGCCGAATGGTTTAGCTCTTTTGCGTGTGCTAGTCAGCCCAGTTAAGCGTTCATCTATAGGTCAATGCCAGTCTCTTCGTTTGCTGCTTTCATTATTGTCACCAACACACGAGAGTATTAAAAGGGTTGTGTAGATTCATGAAACTGCTGGTAAAAAGGAGATATATGCCCTGAAATTACACTACTCACCTCTTTCAGTGCAAGACTTGTAAGCATTAATTAGTTTATCCGTTGCGGTTACCGCTCCCTGTCGAGGTTGGGCTGAATCCAACAGATCTGTAATATACAATGTTGTAATTATAAAAAGCTTGTTAATAACGTCGAAATATAAATTAGGCCAAGCCCTCGACGCAGATACGTTACAGATAAAAGAAGTGTGTTCCATATTTGCTCGGTTTTGAATGGGTATACATCTACACGGGTGCTTCAATTTATTCACTGCAAGTTTTTGTTTTGTTTGGTTTTTTCAAAAGCCGTGAAGGATAGTCCGGTGCAGTCTGTTAAAGTGTACGATAAGGCGGAAGACGTTTCTGGGGCAGACTATACAATGAAAAGATGATTTTTTTTTTTTTTTATTTAACTGATCATGTTCTCCCTTTTTTATATAGGTCTCGACATTATATATAAGAAACCGAAAGCGTTTGACACTAAACGTAGTCTTATACTTCATAAAGTTTCTCAAAATAAGTAATTTCTAACGGTCTATGGGTCCAAATAGGAATGCAGCGCGTTTGATAGCGCGCATGGTTGCCTTTGATGCGCTGTACACGTCTAAAATGGCATCTCAGCGCCTGTTATGATCTTGGAAATCCCGTGAACTTCGCGTTCCCATCCGAGTATGTCAAGGTTTCGGCACATGCGGGAGGCAGAATCTGATCATCCAGATGATATAGCTCGCCGAGAAGCAGCAGCAAAAAGAGCGTGATCGGCCCTGAGGCAGAAACCGACGAAAAACGAACATCTTGCATAGAGAAAAACGCTGGTATGATCGTAGCCATGCTTAACAGAGGTTAATTGCACATAGCTATATTTAACTGGAAGAAGCTTCTGTAACGTTTTCTAAATAATCGCCTTTTTATATTACGTCTCGTAAATAATTTCCTCTGAAAGCACAATCAACCTGCGCAGGCCGCGCTGAAGTATTCCACGGCGTTTTGGAAAGATAAATGTCTGCTAAATATGTTTTCACGCCCGGCATTTTAATGACAGTTTCAGGGTGTTAACTGACGAAATTTAACTGCACAGGTGCGGAAGAAACAGCGTTCTCTCAGGTTAATAAATAGCAACAAAACACCTGTACACACGCTTAAAGGAACATTAACGATATTCCTAATACTTACGAGGGCAAACTATATCCGACCGCAATGAACAATTTATGATGTCACAAATACTTCAATATGGCATCTCATTTTTCCTGTACGAAACACGGGCTGAAGTTTCTGTTTAGAAATTATGCCAATGCTAATAAAAAGCGTTACTAGCTTTCATACCTGCTGTCCCGGCAACGGCGGCCGCTTTCGATGGAGGCGAAAAGCAGAGCGCCCGTGTTCTGTGTGATGTCAGTGCACGTTAAAAAACCCCAGGTGGTCTAAATGTCCGGAGCCCTCCAACGACTTCTCTCATAGCCTGAGTCGCTTTGGGACGTTAAACCCCAAAGGGCAAACTAAGCCAATCATACCTACTGTTGGGGTTTGATTCGCAGAAGTTTGTTTTTAAAAAAGGGTATGTCTAAACGGCTTTTCTTTCTGCTAACATCAAATTGGCCACTATTATTATATACCGACTACAATTCTCAGTGATCGGGAATTTCTACCACCTAGGGTACTTTAATGCATCCCCGAATAGAGGCCGCTGCAGCCGAGATTCGTGAGAAGGGATCATTTCAATGTGAAAAAAAAAAAAATAAACGAAAACCTTCCTTAGTGCTTTAACCGCATCACAAAGACAAGCGCTGGTAATGTGATTTTGGGACAAAAAAAAAAGTATTCGAAAACTCCAAACACGGATATTTTATTTGGGAAAGCTAAATGAAGTACTACTTACTTCTCACGTACTGGACCCTCATAAAAGAACTCCTAAATTAAGGTAGCCAGCTTCCTTATATTAACACCGTTTCTTGGGCTAGTTGGTGCATACTTGAAAACTGGGGAAAAACTGTGCTGAAAAGAATACACCACAAGAAAGAAGACTAGACACAGCGCCTATGTCTCACCTTCTTTCGTGTGGTGTGTTTCGTTCGGCGCAGTTTTTCACCAGTTCTATGTATTATGCGTAAAAATGCTTTTTTCCGTTGAAACGATTGTTTCATTCCTAATGGAAGGGTACGCCATTAGTTATTATCAATTGTAGAGAGTTCCGGTGCGGAAATAAATAAATGGAGCACGCTATCTCCTTCTAACATTTTTCACACGTGCATAATTGAAACTGGCACTCATTGTATGTGCACACCGGTAGTAGACGCCAGTGTCCTTTCATTTGCACTAATATTGTTTTCTTATCTCCAATACAGACGGTGTGATTGCAATTTGAAGGGAAAACCGTGCTCTATTTACTTATGTCCGCACCTGTATGTACAGTGCTGCACATAAATGGAGAGACAATGCGATTTGACAAAGCTGCATATCAGCGTTTCCTGACGCCGCAGCGGCTGTTTTCACGATTTGCATATGGTAACTCCTATAAAATACTTGCCTGCTTGTCCGAGTACTTTTGTCAGGTGCGCATTTTATATAAAACAATCAGCAGTCGCAGCGGATCACCTTACCCCTCCACTTTTGCGCATTACTGTGCATACGTGCTGATTTCAGTAAACTCTAAAAACGTTTCTAACGTGCCCTTGCAAGATCTTCACCAGCTTGCTTATTCCGGCCTCGTATTTATGCATAATATGCTAGTTTTTCACCACAAGCACCGCTGAACTAGCATACCTCGATCGGCCAGCGTTCTTGGTCGAGGCGATGTAACACCCCTTTCCTGAATGCATTGTGAACGCGTTATACTATCAGAAGTGTAGTTTAGTGCACATTTGAGAAAGAACAGCATTAGAGAATGCTGCCAATGCCACACTGCTAGCAGTCCACTCACTCGTTTAGGAGCAGCATGACAGGGCAGCCTATGTGCCAGCTATGGTGCGCGCGGCAAATGAAGTCGAAAAGCCGATTGCAGTAGAAACAACAGTGCTACAAATGAGCATAACAGACAGAAAGTTGGTCTTTCAGAGCTTTCTGGGGCCTCAATTTTATTCATTTGTTTTTGTTTGTTTTTTCAGAGGCTCCCATACCGAAGTTGCATACTCAGGCCTTCAGGCTCGCGATGTGCCCTTCCCTTAATGCGGCGCTACACGGGAGCCTTTCATTTATACTGAAGCCTCCAAGCGTCTTGCTCTGGACAAAGTCACGTGGTCAAAAACACAGCTTTCCACATCTACGAGCTGCACGCTGCTTTAGATTGGGTAAGCACCTCCAGTGTTGACTGTTAACCGACCGAATGACTCTCTCAAAACTCCGCGACCTTCCGGCATGGTATAAGCAGTATAAGCAGATTCTCCTGGACGCCATTAACGATATTTGGATCCTTCCAAGCGCCTGTATTGATTCGATACTTAAACTGATGCCCAAGCTAGGAAAACCACCTAGTCAACTTGCAACTTTTCGGATATATGTTTTACGGGCAACCTGTGTGAAATTATGAAATACACTGCTCTGTGAAGCTCTTTATTTTGCTTCTGTGAACAAAATTACTTCGTCTTCCGTGGTCACCACACAAATGCCGGCGAGGGCTAAGCCATTAAGAAGTTGAATTCAGTGTCTTGACATGCCCTCCTCGGTGCAGTTGAGAACTCTAGATTTCTAGACGTTGGCAAGGCATACCGCCGCCAGACGATGTAAATTCTGGCAGATTTCTGGGCTAAGACTGATGCCTCGGAGCAGACGTGTTGCTTGTAGGGCGTCGGTGCGGATGACAATTTTCGCTGTAGGCAGTAAAGTTGTGAAACATAGAGAGCGAATCGCGTCTTGGACGGCAACCAGCTCAGCACAGAAAGAAGAAGGAGGTTCTGCAAATTGGTATCTGGATTTGCTATTTAGCACCAGCGTACAAGGACAATGAATTGCAGTTTTGTTTCACATCCGTCAATGCTGACATCTACATATATAATTATTGAGCTTTGGATAAGCTTGGTGTCTTTCTCTGCGATCCTTTCACTAAGGGCTGATGCCACATAAGATGTGGTTGGTCTATGCAGGTCAGCAGGTTTGTTTTCGCTCAGCTGAACAAGATTCCACGGAGGAAGAACTGGCGATGTCGGCGGCAATAAGGTGTGCGATGTAGCATAGGCCCGGAGTGCTCGCGGTGAGTGCAAAAGGGTCGCCTTAAGGCTACGAGCATTGCGGCGTTGCTGTACTAATTCATCTAATGTGTTAATCTGAGCGTTCTCTTGTAGTGCCCAGACCGGTGTGATGCGGAGAGACAAGGGATGGTTCTCATAGCCTCACTATTTACTGCTTCTAGACGATACCCTTGAGCTTTTGTCAAATGCTGAAACTGTGCTTAAATAAATTAGGCGTGGCTACAGAACCGCTGTCACCAAAGGCCGTGCGACGTGGGAGCAAGCGCCCCCAGATTGAGCAGCAATACGTCTGATTAGGCCCAAGGTTTTCATCGCCTGCTTTTTAGCCTGAGAAAGCCAGGTGCTTCCCGTTCCCGACTGATGAATCGACAATCCCAGAATTTTCAATGTCGGACTTTCGTGAAGGGGGATTCCAGATAGTTGGAGACGGATCGGCGTTGCCGCGAGTTTAGGCCGACCCCAGCGGTTGGCGACCGACGTGAACATAGCTTTGACCGTGGAAAGCTCTAGGCCGACCGATTTAACATACTTGGCAGTAATATCCAAGGCTGACTGCAAGACTGCCGCTTGATTCAACAGGTCATGGTATGTACTCCACACCGTAATATAATCAGCATAGATCAAAACGTTGACTTCAGGGACATTATGTAAGCACCATGCAAGAAGAATGAAGGCAATGTTAAACAGCGTTGGCGACAGTACCGAGCCCTCGGGTACACCGCGAACAGGGACAAATGATCCGATCAAATCGCCGTTAAGCAATAGAGCAAATCTTTTGTTTTCAAGGAAGGATTTTACGAACCTGCGTACCCTAAGAGGGAAATGCATCGTGTCAATATAATTGAAAATTGCGGCGTGGCTAATGATATTATACGCCGTTTTCGACTTTCACCGCGAGAATGGTACGTACGTTGCGGCGGCGGGTTGAGGATCGAACTTGCGAAGCCAAAACAGCCAGCCCATCTACAGTGCCTATGGATGGACGGAAGCCAATTTCTTCGGGGTGGTGGAAACCGTAGTGCTCCAGCCACCAGTACAATCGTGTGGCTAACATATTTTCCGTCAGCTTGCACAGTGTTGATGTTAGAGAAATAGGCCGAAAGTTGCCGAAGTCCGTCGGTAGCTTCCCTTGTTTTGGGATTGGGACACGCTATTGTTAATGGATTCTCCCTGCGGTTCCGCGTATGAATACTAGTTCGCGTATATCCAGCATGCTACTCAATTAATCTTTAATCCTTTTATATATGTCTTTATTATCTTGCAAATACTCATTCGCATACAGCTGTAAACTACCAAAGACAACCATAAATAGATACGTGTAGAGCCCCGCGTTAACCAAGCTGTGCCGGAGCGCCCGAGTGTCCTAAGGGCGGCGTGTCTTACCAATCGCCCAAGGGTACTGAATGAGCTGGTTTTGATCTTATCCGCTCATCTGAAAATAGAAGCCTCAGTTGGCAGCTCTTGCATGGTCTCGTGACGTTGCACAACACGCTAACCAATAAGTGCCTGGCCATGTCATCTGCCTAATATTATCTGCAAGAGCATGCTCAGGATTTTTCATTCACACGGCTCACAGCGTCGGAGTTTTTGCAGAACGGAATCTTTGACGCCATCACGCTGAAAAACGACCCACCTCCTTCAGTTAAACTACAGGGCACTTGAATTATCACAGGTCTCACAAGGTACATTTTTTAATTATCTTTTTAGATACCCAATATTCTGCGGCTAAAATTTTTATGCCATCTTAATAATTGTAATGTTACGACCTGGAGAAGTTTATCCTTCAACGCACCCTCATCCTCAATGTTCTCACAAAGCGCAACTTCTTAAGGAGCTTAACGCCCATGGCGGCATGAACCAACGTTCGGAAATTGCTGGAAACACGAAAATTCCCCAAACAAAAAGGTCCAACTGAACACCAAATGGGCTTAGTATCCTGGAGAAGTTCAATATTGCATCAGGCAGAGAAGTCCCTCCTTATATATGTTACGTCTGCCTTCCGTGGTCTCCTGCAAGTACGTAGATCAGCCAAAATTACCACCAGATGTAGCTTCATGGAGTGACAACTCGGATCGACTGAAATGCTTTGCTAAGAAAAGTAGCCACAACATAGCACACAACTGAGTAGTTACTAGCCTTTGTTGGCTGAACTTTTTCGGCTGATTTCTTTCGTCGGCTGCAAGCCGAGGTGAAAGGCAGCAGTTCTATCTATCGCCACCCGCTTGACAAAGAGATCGGCGATACTGCTGGTCGGTCTATTGGTTCTCACTAGTTGGGGTTGTTCAACCCGTCTGGCAAGATCGGCGTCACTGCGGCTGCGTGGGCTAGCGGTTATGATCTTGCGACTGCGAACGACTACCTGCCATCCGAGCGAGAAATATCACACGTGCATTGCCTGAAGCCAAGGTAGCGTTCTAAAGCTTCCGTTTTCACTTCATCGAGCGACATCTCGAACTGTGAAGCTATCAGGCCTAGCCAGCGTCAATGCCGCGAACATTGCGGCTCGTACCTCCAAGAACCATTCGTTCTTCAAGCTTAATGACCTGTTCGCACATGGGACTTCTGGTGGAGTCTGTGGTAGATGGAGCCGAGAGGTAGCTCGGTGGGCGTTAGATCATTATGAAGCAGTTGAATTCTACAGCTATGGTAATCCGGGGACTACACACTGTATTTAATCAGACCTCGAGAACCTTTCAGAAGGCTCTTTTTTACGCTTCCAAATATACCTCTTAATTCACTTTCTCCATTTGTTTTTACAAATGGAAATAATCATTTGCAGTGTTCTCTCCTTTATGCCTCTGCCAATTCTTCCAAGCTTCCTACTCCTAAATACCATCTCTATGGGCCGGGACCTGAGGAGATCGATCTTCGAGAGAGACGAAGCCAGAGCTACATTTAACAGTGTGGTTGTCATCCATTAATAATTATGTTTATTCGCGACGGGCTACTAATCGGTGCGGACATTTCCAGACATCCTTAAAGTGTGTGGAGGCAGCTGTTCTAGTCTTATAGAAGGTGTCCTCGACTTGCGTGACAAGCTCAGCCGGAAACCAGCCACCTGTAGTGACACAAGACAGTGGTCGTTTTGTGCCCTGCTTTCGCCGATTCAAGACGAAGAAAGAGTTGAAGTCAGATTTAACAAATAAGACTAATTGTATAAAGCAAAATACGATACAGAGAAAGTCATACTAATATTTTAATCGCATTCGCGAGGTTCACAAAATGCGAGGCAAAGCATACATCTATATTGTCTACAAACAGAAGTTTTTGACAGCAGATAATACTCGAGAGAGTAATCAGTTACGGGAACGGGTAACCCCCCTCTTTTGAATTCTTCTTCCACAAGAACCTCATTACGAGATAGTAAGAGAAAATAAACACCAAACTGTTCACCGAGCACTGTAGCACAACGACAGTGCCCCGCTGTGGCTATCCCGAAGACTGGCGCAGCACCTTCGCATATTCGTGGCTGGATGAACAGCTGGTTGAACCCGGCAGCCGAGCAGTGGCATTTGATTCTTCACTCCAACACTAGCTAGCTTCCCGAAACAGCGCGACCTCAAATTAAAGACCAATGTATCTGTGACGTAAGCAAGACACGTTGGCGCTGATGTTGCCAGTATGGGTAGACAGAGGCTGAAAAAAACGTTTAGCGCCCATGGAATACGTGGATCTAAAAGAGTTCAAAGTAATTTTCTGATTATACAATGCACCCATGATGTCGTCATTCTCTGAAAACTATAAACATCGTAGGACGCATGGTGAATCTACGACCCCTCACTACAGAAGCGGAATATTTCTAAAACACCGCGAAACATATATGTTGTGCAAGTCGAGAGCACAGCTGATAGAATCACATGCAAAGAAAACTAATTTCCCGGTTTCGGAGAGCATCGATATACACGGCGGGCGGATTGTTAAGAGAAAGAGGCATGCTGCGCCATTTTGAAGCCAGTAAATGTTTAATACGCCTCAATAAATGTGCATTGTAATGACCGATATACTTCTGAAAAAGTAGCTATCCGCTGGCTGTTTCTCGCAATCGCAACAGCTTCTCCTGTTGTCCGACATGCTGCCGCGCAGGCTGCATTCCCTCTCAGGTACTGCCGCTCAAATTATACAAATTTATAAACCGAAATCAGTCCCCACATAGCACGATAAACGAACTGCGCGCTGCAGCAGACGACCAAAATGCCCGTAAGCTCACACAAGTCGCTTTTGCGGACGCCGGCGTCGTCCGCAATATAGCGTCGTCTGCGGCGTCGTCTGTTACAGTGGGCCATTCTCTCTCATTCTCTTGTCATGAATATCAAGAAGTGTGTTTTGAATGTAGCTTTCACGAAGCCGCACATGTTGGACGACCGTTATTACTAAGCAAATTCAGTGCATATGGCTGCATATCAGGCTAGAAGAGAAGCTTGAGGGATTCGGAGTAACACCCAGCGCGTATTGAGCCTGTCGGCGGTATATTTGGCTTTAGAAAGCACATTTGTAGCGATGTTTTAAGGATAGGTTGCCTGCGGACGATCGTAGCACACTTTGTCACACATTTCTTCAAAACTCTCGCCCCCTTGTGCTCTGCGAAGCGAGAACAATGTTGCGGTAAGTAGATTTACATGTGTTTCTATGGGGTCGCCCTCCCCACTCACACCATCATAAATTTCGCGATGTTTTAAAAACACTACGCCTTTGAAATTGCCTTCAACGCTTTCGCAATGTGTCCTACGATGTGCATGCTTCCTTTGTACCAAACCATGTCATCATAAGTGCCCCGTGGTATTAGAAAACTGCTTAAAAACTTTCGCTTCCATGTATTCCTAAGGGCACTATGCCTAATTTTAACCCCCATTCTGCTGCGGCGTCGCGAACGCCCCATTTGTAAACACGGTGTTCGTCTATATGGCGCGCCTCGTCTTTCGGTTAAAACGCGTCAAAGCAGCCGTGCATATACACGTAACTTTTTCAGCCCAAGTGTCCGCTCTCCCACCCATCGAAAAGCGCGTTCTCATTGGTCAGGTATGGTGTAAACTTATGGAACCCGCTAACAGCTTCGTCGTCGGTGATGCACCGCTGCCTCTGAACTATTGATTGATTGATAGACTGATCGTTCGACCAGCCGATCGATCAATTAAATAATTACTTATTTGATCCACTGATTGATTTATCTCTTTTATTTTTTCACTAGCACGCAGGCCTAAGGGACGAGGTACGGGACCTCCGCGATTACAAACCGCCACTGAGGCGTTGGACTCTTCGCTGCTTCGCAGCTTGGCGGATGGCTTGTTTCTGTAGAACAAGGGTCTCGCTCCGCAGCAGTACTTCCCAGATATGGAATGGGTGACGCTAAGCGCGCTCAAATCCACTCGCTCCCCACGCGTGAACAGGAGACACATCTCCAATGTTTTCAAAACGTCCACGCGATGCAGTGAGCGCGCTTTCTTCATATCTCACAGCCTTAACAAAAATGTGTACCTATTTTCGTGACAGTGGGGTTTTCGAACATCTCCAGAGCGCGGCATGTTGCTTATTCGCCTATGCTGGGAAGCTGCTGAGGGTTTCGCCGCGTCGAAACTGGCATTGCGTCAACTCTGGTCTTAAGGACACATTTTTCGGCAATGAAACCGACGAAATGATGTGCCATCAATACCGAAGGACAGCAACCGCTACCCATATCGTCTGGGAGTTCCAACAACACTCCCAAACCGAAGCTCAGAATTTATATACCGCGACCTGCCCGGCCACGTAAAACGACTTAGTTCTCCAACCACGCAAAGCAGTAGGGCCATCGCTCTGATCGGGGCAACACTGGAAAATTTTAAAGTAGAGAGCTCTAGCAGCGTGCCCTACAGCAAACGGCAAATACCGAATCTGCACCTGCGCACCATCACGACGCTGGAGTTACATGAGCGCACAGATGTGCAGGTGCGAACCATTAACGAACAACTTGTTTCACTTAAACACAGGCCAGCACGCTAACGAGATGAACAACATTAAAAACAAGGCCAACTGCAGGGAGAATCAAGGTTCATTAAAGAAACAGTATTTAAGCGTTATTTCGCGACGTTCCCACTTAATAAATGTTTAAAACTTCCTTTCTCTCATTAGATCAACTGAGCGTTACGACGAGATTTCAGGATGGCTTTTTGTAGCCTAAAAAATGTGTGCTTAGACCAGCTCTCACAGTTAGTGCAGTTTAGTTTTGTAATAAAGACATTATTAGGCTACATCCTGCGGAAACAATAATACGAGAGATCACCTCTCTCTCCGCCTCGGCACCACTCGGCACCTATGGCAAATTACTTATACCTACTGAAGGTTTAAAGAATTGTTGTTGGTGTTGGTTGCGAAAACATTTAATTTTATATACAGGGTATCCAAGCTAACTTTACCCAACGATTAAAAATAAAACATCTGAGGTCAGCCAGACAAACTACGTGTATACTGCTGCTAGCCATCTGGCACAGCATAGAGACGTTTTATTTTGCGGTTAACTAATTAGTAATTAATACCATTTTTTCGAACTTATTTATTACCTTTAGAAAATAAATGTGATTTGTAAACTCGAGAAGCACCTTCTGGAACTGTCATTCCATTTATTTGTAATAAAGGCCTCACGGGAATTTTTTTTTTTTTTTTCAGGATCTACAGAGAGCCTCTGAAATACAAAGAATATCACGTGACTGGCGAATTCGCGCGCCACGACTGTGATGCTTTAAGTCAGTGAACTACATAAGCTGCGGTTGTGGCTTCATGGCGTGCAGGCTGATAAGTTTGCAATGGTTTCTTCGTCGCGGTGAGCGCACGGCTGACCGTGCTCGCCTTAAATATCGCCAACATATCAGCCTACCGCTGGAACGGCTGTCGAGTCACGGCCGCCTCTAATTTCGTTTACTCAAACCAGGATTGAGAGCACCCCAATCGTGGCGCGCGAATACGTTACTCACGTGATATTTCTTTTTTTTTTTTTTGTATTTCAGGGGCTTTCTTTAGAGCTTGGAAAAAAGATAGACATAAGGCTTTCTTTATCAGAAATAAATGGAATGGGGGTTTGAGAAGGTGCTCTCGAACTTCGCTAATCACATTTATTGTCTAAAGGCAATAATTAGAAAATTAAAAAAGGTAACTTAATTACTAATTAGTTATTTGCAAAATAAAAAACGAATTGCCTGTGGTGCGCCAGATGGTTGGCAGGTGTATATAAGGGAGTTTTCTGGCCGACCTCAAATATTTTATTTTTTAACCCTTTTCTAAAACTTTTGGGACATCCCATATAAACAGGAAGGTAGGGTAGTAAATTAAAAGGTCACACCATTCACTTGGTGGTGCGCAGTTTCGTTGTCTGCGCCCCACCGCGGTTTCGTAAGCCCTCTCGTAGCCGGCTCCCTTTGCAAAGTTCTTCGGGTTTACCTGTCAGCTAAGGCAAAAGAAACATGTTCCCTGCCGCAGAAATGTAGCTACAGCGGTGATGTCCAGGCCGGCATGCATGCGGAGGCGACGGCGAACCCCTGTGCCAGCACACTGCTTCTTAGTAAACACACCCGCAAACTGTTCCTTAAATTTGTTTCCAGAGATAAGTATGCAAGTGATCTTGCCGCAGTCGCATTCGCATTCGCGTAAATTTTTGTTTTCATAGAGCTGAGCCTTAATGCTCGATACCAGTGAGAAAAACACGAAGTTTATTGAGTGCAACTCCGGATGCCCCATTTCTTTGTGTTCTACACATGTGCATCAATTGTTGCCGGGTAATTATCTCTTGTTGACACGTTAAACGCTCAGAGGAACAAGAGAATCAGAATACTTGCCTTTAAGATCGGTTAGGGCTTTCTTCTTTAGGCGAGCTTCCCGCAGCTCTCTATCGCCAATCCAGTTTCCGCAAACATAGTCATAAAAATTGTTGCAGGCGCTGGAATTCCCCATTTGGCCTTTAACCTGCTTAGCTGTGTTGAAAATAAAAAACGTGATTCGTTGCATTTTAACGCGGGTATAATATAAGGTTGTCCTTTCATAGGGAACTATTCGATTCTAAATATGGGAGATAATGAAATTAAATTACATATAGGAATGTACACTGGCTAACAAAAATTATAGTAGCTTTCTGCGTAATATCAGTTATTGCGCCACAGCTCTACAATTATGCACAGAAATATACGGAAAATATAATGATATAATAGATCATTATTTGATCATTTAGAATGTTTTTTTTTTTAATTTATCATCACTTATTCAAACGGCACGCGTATGTCAAAAGCAGAAAGAATATGTCCCAGCAACGATTTTCGAAACAGTGACACACGCAGACCTTTTTGTAATAAATAAATGTTCCCGATTAGAGTTAGGTAATTGGTTACTTCAGTATGGTGTTTTCGCTTCTCATTTTGACACAATAATTGTGCCAGATATTTCGAATGTCGTGGAAAGGGTGAACATGTATATATTTAAAAATAACTGAGACACAATTCAGTCCCCGCGATAAGTCGAAAGCCTGTGGGGCTGGTGCTACTGCAGAGTTTATTTTACAGAACCCCGCTGATCATACAGTGCAGGGCAGCAGCTTCTTCCGTGCCTGAATCGAGGTGAGTGGCCCCCCTCGGCGATGATGGCGCACACTCATTGCGGCACTTCGTCTCAATAGCTGGTGACAGATGGCGTGCGCCACGCTCCCTCCTGGAGACCGCGGTGAATGTTTCATCTTCGCGCCCCTATACGGTACCATGGAGACGGCAGGAACGCTAGACAAGGTGAACTAAGATAGATTTCTCACGTAGCTGGCGTGGCTTACGTGAGAAACATATCTTAGTTTACCTTTTCTAGCGTTCCTGCCGTCTCCGTAGCACCGTAGGGGTGCTACGATAACGCATTCACCCGGCCTACAGGAGCCAGCATATAGCGCTTGCTATATGCTTGCTATATGCCGCCAGCTATTAAGACTGAGCGCAGCAACAAGTGCGCGCCGTCGCCGCATAGTGAAGCTACTCACCTCGAATTTAAATTAGATAGAATCCCGCCGTTATCACGCGGAATCTCGAGGACACATCTTGCGGAGAAATCTCGCGTGAGCTACAAAAAGAAATTTAACAATGGAGATGACGCATGTGCTGTATGTGGTGACTCCAGTGAAACAATTAACCATATTATACTCGAATGAAATGGTATCCATCCGGAAGTTGATGCAGGTGCAATCACTGTTCCTGAAGCTCTGCGGTTAAGAGATAACAGTGGCCGGGTGAATAAACTGGCGGTGGAAACTAGCAAAGAACTACTGGAAGATTGGTGGCTTAAAAGCAGAGAAGTGACATAATGTTAGCAATGTAGAAACAAAAATTTAATAAATAGAATGATGGTTTAGTTAACCAATCTGAATCAATAATTAAGATATAGGGAGAAAAATGAGCATAATAGCTACAGCTACCACCCCGTCTCAAAGGGGACGCTCCTATATTCCATCCATCCCGTCCGTCCGTCCGTCCGTCCGTCCGTCCGTCCGTCCGCCCGCCCATCCATCCATCCATCCATCCATCCATCCATCCATCCATCCATCCA